>OX346245.1:76296030-76464676 GCA_947049315.1 Epistrophella euchroma | reverse complement strand
GTGCTTTCTAGCTCGAGAATTAGGTCTCTTCTTTTGCGTGGAGTTCAGATTAACTTTCGTTAATTGATAAAATTTGTTTTATTTTATATATTTTATGTATGTGCATATGTTGAGTTTTTACCTTGCTCTCTGCGAGGCAATGTCCTCGTCCGGATCCTAATTGATTTCTTTTTTGTCCAAATAAATGGTATTCTTTCACATCGACTTTTCAATGTTTTTTTGGTTTTTATTAGAGTTCAATTTATTTCTTTTAAATTATGAATTAATGATTCAAACAAATTCAAATTCCCTGGAGGAAATTATATAGAAAAAATATTAAACTTTGTAAGATGAGAGAGCTGACTTGTGCAATTGACTTTTCAAGAAGAAAGAAATATATCTGTTGAATGCTGCTTCACCTGTGACGTCACCCGCACCCACTGAACTTGGTCAATAAATGCATTCAGTACAACCTCCAATATTATACCACTCATACTTATCAAATGTCAAACCTGCCCAAGGTTATATGGAAGGCATAATAAAGAATTACTGGAAATTTTACCACCCGAAAGTTTAGATGTGTTTTATTTGAGATTTTGATTAGCGATTTTTTATTAGTAATTTTTAAGAGTGCGATTTATTGAATTTAACGCCAAACATTTTGTTCCTTCGCGAGCCATTCAAACTCGAATCGGAAATTTGTGACAAATTAAAATCAAATAAATACCTATATAAAAAAAAGACAAAGTGAAGCGACAATCTCGCCGCAAATTTGTTTATTAGTTGAATAAAAAAAAATATTTATAAGCATTTTGGTTGAAGGAAGTGAAGGAGGAATCCACAGAAAATTTTCCAAATAAGAGTCCCGGGAGGATGCTGCTGGAGCTACACTGAAGAAAAAAAAAAAAAAAAAAAAAGAGTACGATTTACTTGCATTTACATTTTCATAAGATCTTTTATTATAACTACGAATCTATGCAAAAATGAACTCAATAAAAATATTTAAAAGTATATGTAAACAAATAACAAAGCAGTTTGCAAACTATGAAAAGTTGGAAGAGCCCAGTCGTCGAACCAAAAATTACATTTGTACCCGTTTGGAAATGTTGGAAAGCGATTTTTCATCGGCAGAAAAATGGTTTGGCGACGTCCTAAAAATTGAAGAGATTTCCAAGACTGATTTGAATGTTTTAAAGGAGGAACATCACCGAACTAAACTCATTTACGGGGACTACAAGTTGAAGCTTTCAGATGAGTTAAATAAACTTTTAACACCCATCTAAACAAATGTAGAAGAATCTCTTGAGCCAACTGAAAATCCAACTCCTACCCATTTTGAGCAAGCATTTTATCAACTACCACAAAACACTTCACAGCAACTTGGCTACAATCACAACTTTAATTTTGATACCACACACTCGAATTCTTATTCCAACGAACTGCAACACAACTCAGATTCACAACAATCATCTAAACACTATGCACTCAACACAAATACAATTCACTCATTAATTTCTAACGAAAATTCATCGCACTCAAGCACTCGTATCAACTCACCCACTCATCTACATTCAATTAAAAATCAAAATTCATTTACTCACCCAAACACAAAACCCCAACTTCAATCTCAAACACTTGACTTACCTATATTTATACAAACGCAACCACATCCGAAAAGGTTTTAAGCATGGATCGATTTTCAGTATCAAACTCCATAAACCAACACACTCGAAAAAAAAAGAATCAACACGAAGGAAGCCAACTCATCAACGCTTAACTACGCAAAGATGCCAAACTTTTACAATTACAAAAAAATTTACTTAAGATTAAGAAAGAAATGTTTTTAGTATTTCGAACTTCAACGATGAAGTCATCAATAAGTACAGAATTGCGCTCTATCCATTCAAATCCAAGGTTGTTCCAGTGAACATAGTTTCGCTTTCAAGGCTGTGGAAATGTTGTGCTTTTTTTTTTCACTTGCAATTCTTTTTTTAAAAATAAGCTTGATTTATTAACTTTAACACCCCATTCAATAAACACTATTATAGTTCTGTCACACATAGAACAAATACAGATTAAAGCTACCGAAACAACTGTTCGAACAGGACTGACTGACTTATACAGCGCACTAAGGTCAAAGTGGAATAGTATTCCTCTTTCTTCAACAATTTTTGAAGCTCGAGTGAAATTGTCTAAAATCCATCTGAAACATCCCACCAGAATCGAAAAGTTAATATTCGAGGACCTCACTAAACTTCTCATAAAAGTAGAAGCTTACGGTGCCGTGACATAAGGCCAAGTGACATAAGGCCAAATTTGGGTGTTTGGCCTTATGTCACTTTACGAAAGTGACATAAGACCAAATTTACATATTTGGCCTTATGTCGCTTTTGTAAAGTGACATAAGGCCAATTTTCTTTAAGACATAAGGCCAAATGTAATTATATAACATTTCCAAAAGCTCCCTTTACAGTAAAAGAGGTTTCGGACATCTTTAAAACCGAAACTACGTTGAATGAATTCGGCATGTCGCCACGTATATACTTATATATATATATTACTGTAAAAAGCCGAAATAATGAAATTCTAGAATTTACCGGTAAGTCCTAGTACACTCAGCATTAGGCGTATAATTAGTGAGGTATGTATGGGGGGGCATGCTGCCCCCCTGCAACCCCCCTGCTTGGCCCACTATAGGATTTGGGGTAAGTGCGAGGTTGGGTGTACGCAAAGTTTTTTTGTATTTTAAGAATCTTTTAAATTCAGATTCTTAAAATACAAACAAAATTTGCATACACCCAACCTCGTACCTACCCCAAATCCTATAGTGGCCTGAGCAGGGGGGCAGCATGCCCCCCCATACATACCTCACTTTTCATACGCCATAAAGCTGGGTGCTCTTGGATTTATTGGTAAATTCCAGAATTTTATTATTTCGGGTTTTTACAGTAACATATGTATATGTACAAGTACATATCAGTGGCGTGGCGTGGATTATTTTGAATGGTAAGTCGAAGAAAAATTAGTCACCTTCAAACGTAAATTAGGAATGTCTACCTAAAAAATAATGTTTATTGCAAATCTACTTTCGACGTTCTTCAAGTAAAAAAAATCAAACCAATTTTGTATACTTTGTCATTAAGGTTTAAATTTACAATGAGCTCAACAAATAATAAAAATGCCTTTGAAAGAAACCGTTTTCGGCAGATGCAAATTTAAAGTAACGTTTTAAAGACAAAAATAAGGAACTTCACGAATTGTTTGTTTTTAGTGAACAAATAAATTAATTAAAGAACTCCACGTATAAAACTATTATATAGTCTTTTTTAAATGAAAGAGTAGAGCGTCCTATTCCGATATTTTTTTTTTTTTAAATAAAATTCAGCTTACTGAAATAATTTGCCTCCAAAAGACAATCAGTTGCAACAATCTACACTTATTAATGCCATTTTCAGAAAGCAATAATTTGAAATTAGGTAATAAGCTATAATTTCAAATAACTCAATTTAATAAACACACTTGATTTTAATTCAAAACAATAACACATAAATTCACTTCAAGTTACGCATCACAATCTGCTTGCTTACTAATGTCGTTTTCCATTGGACGTCTGGAAGCGTCCGGAATCAAACCAAACTCTTCTAAAACCATTCCATTGGCAAAAAAAACGGTCAACCGACGATTCTGAGAAGAGAATTTCGCTTCTCGATTTAAAATCAGAATCCACTCAAGAAGCACTAATACATTAAAAGCTCTAACGTCAGAACAAACTCACTCAATGTAAGAAAATAAAAACATCTTCGAAATCGAAGGACGCTATGCTTGTCATTCTCCTGCAGCCAAAAATATCAAACCAAATAATGATACAACGATTCACCAATACAATGACAAAATTCGTAAGTTGAGTAGAAGTAGTTAGTACTGTTCCATTGGATTTCAGAATGAGTGAATCCCTGAGTGAAACCAATGGAAAACGACATAAATCTTTCAAACAGAAACAGACCTGACCTGCTCAATAAACTTAAAACTCAATAAACATAGCGCAGCGAAGTAGGTATCAACTCAAAATTCACCAATATGACGGAAAAAAAGCGAGTTATCTTTTGAATTAAATTTTTCAAACTGAAACCAATGTACCTCCTCCTCCACCCACAGTAAACATATTTGTATGTGCCTCTACCTGCCCTACTCAATGAACTTCATACAGCAGCGCAGCGAGATACATACAAAATTCTCTTTTCTCAAACAAATAGAACTTATCTCTTTGCTGGATAGAACAAATTTTAATTTGTTCTCTTTGGTCTTGTTTTCTTATCAAAATCACTTCCCATAAAAAATTCCAGGCTGTTTCACAATGCGACGAGAAAACGAGACGTCAGCGTGACGAGAAACGCTTTCATCTTTTTCTCGTTATAACATCGTTCCTCAATTCACAATGCAGCGAGTTATTCACAGAGACAGCGTGTTTGTCAGTGAATTTGGGAAATAAAATACAAAATTTAAAAAAAAAAGAAAATGTTAAAAAAAATGCTTTTAGTTCTTTTGGGAGTGTTTATTTACAACAAAGCAAAAGGCAAAAAAACCAAAAGTGAGCAGAAGAAGACGGTGGGAATGTTATTTGCTCGCCATTTTCGGTATTTTATTTATTTATTTACACAATTAATAAATATACATAAATACAAATACAGATACGACCGGTGTCCTCTTCTCAATTGTCAAAATGAAAATCGTCGTCTCGTCGCGTCTTTTTTTCAATTTTTCGAAATCATGGCGTGACGGGACGACGAGAAACGCTTTATTATGAATACTCTGGTATATTCTCATTGCTTGAAATTGGTTTGACAGCTACGACGAGCTCTCGTCACGTTCACGTCTCGTTTCCTCGTCGCATTGTGAAACAGCCTTCCCTTAATAAGACGCTAGAAAGCGAGTTATTTATTTTGCATAAGAAATCGTATATTGAACAGAGACCCTGACACCTCTCTGTTCACACAGGTTTTTTTATGGCAAAAAGTAACACGGTTGCCAGCGTCATATTAAGGAAATTTTGTATGTGAATAAATGATGAGGGAACAAAAGCGAGGAGAACAATTTTGTACTATCCAGTTCCAGCGGGAGGTAGGATTTTTTTTGACGTGGTATGTGGATTGTGGAGTTCGAGAAAAGAGACATTATATTTTTTTAATGATGATTTGTGTTTGCGTGCGTTTAGTAGAACTTAAGTACACATATTGATATGTGTTTGACTGTTGGATTATGGTTGGGTTGATGAGTAAAATCTCAAGTGCGTGTGAAGATGTGAGGTATGGACACATATTATAATGTCCATTCATTTAGATTCATGTTGATCGTTATTTAATTAACGTAGTTAAATGTTGAAAGTTAGAATTTCATAAGGTAACTCGATAGGAATCGTGTTATATGGACGCCACGCCACTGGTACATATACAACTACGTGGCGACATACCGAATTTATTCAATATAGTGTCGGTTTTAAAGAAAACAGTTCAAAGTGACATAAGGCCCAATTGGCCTTACGTCACTTTTAAAAAGTGACATAAGGCCAACTCTTAAAATTTGGCCTTATGTCGCTATTGAAAAGTGACATAAGGCCAAACACCCAAATTGGGCCTTATGTCACTTGGCCTTAAGTCACGGCACCGAAGCTTACCCATTCTTGAGGTCCATCTTGTTAACCAAAACATTCGATTTTATAACTGCACCAACACCAGCAAGCTATCTAATCAGCTCTAAAAATAAAGTTGTCCAAGATAAAAACTTAGCAAATGACAAATCCAAGCGAAACAAAAGGAGAGAAATTATTTCAAACCACCCTTCAATCGATTTTCCAAAATCATCATTGAATAAACTCAAGACTGAAATAATAACAATAAACAACAGTTAAAATTCAAAAATAAATTTTAAAACTTATATTCCATAATATGAAGTTAAATTAGAAAATTTAAACTAAAAATTTAAGTTTATAATATAACTTATGTATATGTACTTTTATAATAAATATTATAAATAAAATACATTTGTTAATCATTCACACAACACTAATTCAATCTGTAAAAGGGAAATAATTGTATGAAATATGAATTTAGTAAAATGAAAAGCTAATTTTATAACTATTCAACAGTTTACATTCAAATTATTACATCTTCAAACACTCGAAGAATAGAATAAATAAAATAATTTGAAATATTTAAAAATTTTAACATGTATCACTAAAAAATTACTTCACAAACCTAAAAACAACTCACTCATTCCTCATTCAAAATTGAAAGCAGAATATATTTGTAGCACCCAATACAATGCACACTCACTTATCCAATTCTATAAAATTCGCAATTGTAAAACTCATTGCAATGCGCACTCAAAACTGTAAATATATACATATTATACATAAATAAAATAATTTTAAATAAAATTGTACTCACTCAATAAACCTTTCAATAGATAAATAAAACATACATTTGTAGAACTCAATACAAATCTCACTAATTCTACAAGAACAAAAAAAACATCGTGCCATAAAAATTAGTAAAATGTGAATAACTTCATTTTAAAATTAAAGTAATACTCAGAATAAACCACTCATTTGAATAAGATCACTCATCTATTTGAACATTTATGCACTCAATAACTATATACTATTAAACTGAATTCAAAATACCAATTCATTCAAAAATTCACTCATTCAGTATCTACGCACTCACAAAATAAAAAACATAGTCCACTAAAGAAAAATCACACGGTAAAACTACAGAAGAATCACTTAACAAAATTAAAAAAAAAAAAACAAGATCAAAGAGTAAAAAATATACATATCTACATATTGAATCATATAGACATTCACCCAACATATTCACATTCTACTCTCATTCTGAAAAATTAATTTATAAAAAATAAACGATATACATACCTATACATCATATAACCTAAAATAAATAAAATAAATAAACTAATAGAAAAATAATATATGAATTAAAAAAAAAAATAAAACTGATTTTGAAAACAAGACTCTTACATAAATGGCGTTTAGCTGGATTATTATGTTTTAAAATTCTTTCTTGACGTCTTTCTAATACCACCTGCAAGTTGTTTGGAATTTTCGGTTCAAGGTCTTCATCTTTTATTGGTATCCACGTTCTTAATTTACGATTCATGAGCATTTCTGCTGGTGAATACCCAATTCCTGGAATTGGCGTGCTCTTATACTCTAAAAGAGTATCTTCTGATTTTTTTAAGTATTGATTTTGCGATATGAACTGCTTTCTCAGCAAGACCATTAGATCTTGGATATCTCGGACTACTGTATATAAAATCAAAATTTTAAGTGTTCGCAAAATTTCGGAGTTCATATGAATTGAAGGGTTGATTGTCGGAGACAATGTTCTGTGGAATACCATGAACCTTCTTGACATTTTAGTACTGGAAGGCACCTACCTTTAGTACTGTTTGTATAGGTGTTGCCAACACTCCCCCCCGGTAGGTCCTTCCGTGAACAAACTTCCTTGGGTTTTGTAATGTCCAAGATCGCCAACTTTATAGCAGGTCTCTCGTAGACCCCCGATTTTTTTTGAACAAAGGCGCTGCGAACCTGCCCGTCCTTGGAAGTTTTAGTTTGCACTATTCTTCCTTTAGGCCAGCAGTTCCTAGGACTATTTGGGTCCGTGATGAGAACTATATCGCCAACTTGGATCGGTTTTACTGGTTTGAACCATTTTGCACGACGAGTAATTGTGGGTAGATACTCTCGTACCCAACGTCTCCAAAAATGCTCCGCGAACTGCTGCGAAGTTTGCCAATTCTTTTTTAGCACCCTAATGTCGTCTTCGAATACTGCTAGTGGTTTAGAACCACTCGAAGATCCCAGGAGAAAATGATTCGGAGTGAGAGCTTCCTCGTTTTCATTTTCGATCGGGATGTACGTTAAAGGTCGTGAATTGACAACATTTTCTACTTCAATCAGCATACTCTTGAGGAGTTCTTCTGAGGGATTCCTAGTTGGCATTATCTGGTACAGAGTATTTTTGACGGAGCGTACCAACCTTTCCCAGCTTCCTCCCATATGTGGTGATCCTGGAGGGATAAATTTCCACTTCGTGGTAGTGGATGTGAAGGTTTCTATGAGTTTGTCTTCGTCTACACTCTTAAAGGCCTCTTTAAGTTCTCGCTCGGCTCCTATAAAATTCGTTCCATTGTCGCTATATATTTCGATTGGCGTTCCGCGGCGCCCAATGAAATTGCGAAGCGCCATACTACATGAGTCTGAGGACAACGAATGTGCAATCTCGAGGTGAACCGTTCTTGTAGTCAAACATGTTAGTAGTACGCCCCACCTTTTTTCTGTTCTTCGGAGGATACTGACGTTCATTGGCCCGAAGTAGTCTACTCCAACGAAAGAAAACGGTCGACAAAATGAAGCAAGCCGTGCTGGAGGAAGTTGCGCCATTATTGGGTGCAGCGGTTTGACCCTGTTATTCTTGCACATTTGGCAGCTACGTCTGACTGCAGCAAGAGCAGCTCTCATTTTAGGAATATGAAATTTTTGTCGAAGCTCGTTCACGACGGTCTCATGATTTTGATGGTTGTAGCGGCAATGTAGATCCATGATGATTAGGTGGGTTAGGCGATGATCTCTTGGAAGGATAATGGGTCTTTTTACGTTTTCGTCGACTTTTTCCGAGTACTGAATTCTTCCATTTGCCCGAATGATACGATTTTCATCTAGACACGGACAGAGGTTGTAAAGCACACTGGAAGTGTCCACCAACTGGTTGACGTCTAGATCTGCGATTTCTTCGCCATATTCGCTGGCCTGTACTTCTTTTACGAGTGATCGTTCTGCAGTCTGAAGTTCTTGTTGCGGTAGCGGTCCATACATCTTTGCATATTTTAATCTTTTACGGCAGTAAGTGAGGTGAGCTGATCTGGACCTTTGAGAAGCGTTGAATTTAACGACACACCTTGGACTTTAGCAGCCGCATCCCATAATATCCTGAGCTTACCTGGTTTATTCGGGTTATGCACCGGGAATATAGGAAGGTACCAGCAGCGATGGTTTTCCTCACATATTTCGTTGGCAGAAAGTTTTGTGGCGTAACCTTTGGAAACGTATTCCTGAATTTTACTTTCTAGTGCTTCAGCTAACAATGGCTCTCGTCGCATGCGCTTGTGGAGGCACGACAATCTCTTTTTGGCCATGGGTAGGCTGTCCGGCAATTGGAAACTGTCAGACTTCCATAACAGCGAAGTCTCAAATCGACCATTTTTTCGCATAGTGTAGGTGTTCAACAACTCTAATGCACGTTTGTCTTCCGTTGGAAGAATTGTCTTTTCGGAGTTTCTAGTTCCAAAACTATCAATGGTAATGAATTCTTTAACCAGTCGTTGTAGTTCTTCGTTGTTGCACTCACAACTGTGAAAGCTGTGATAATTATAATAAGCATCGCTGAAAGATTGTTCATCATAACATCCATGCAACACCCAACCTAGGCGCGTTTTAGTTGCGACCGGTTGTTTCGAGCTTCCCTCTCTATATTTGAGAGGAAGACTCAGCCTCGAGTTGTTCAGGCCTATAAGCAGTCGTGGAGTCACATGCTTGTATGATGGAATTGGTAGTCCTCTGAGATGATCATATTTTTGTTGTAAATTATCGAAGTCTAAAGATTGTTTTAGTAGCTGCAAATTCCCAACCGTACGAACATCTGCAAGGCTGAACCGTTCTGCATTTAAAGATGTACCGGATATTTGTAACGAAAATGTCTCAGAGTTGTTTTCGTATCTATGGGTGTTTCCTGTCCATTTTAAACAGAGCGGCTGTGGAGTTCCCTTCACGTTTAGTTCTCTAGCAATTTCTTCATCCATAAGCGATAGAGAGGAGCCATCATCAAGGAAGGCGTAGGTGTAAACTTGAATGTCTCCATGGTACAAAATAACAGGCACTACTCGAAACAAAATAGCAGTAGAATTGTTGCTGTGGGCATTGCAGTGCATTTGGCTATGAAGTAGAACTCGTCCAACTGTAGAAATTTGCTTTTCATGATCATTCTCATCGTTATGTAGAAGTCTATGGTGTTTAAAGGTGCATCCGTCTTTACCGCAAACCGCAGTGGAAGGGCAGCTTCGCTTGTTGTTATGTTTTCTTAAGCATCGTCGACATAGCTGATGCTCCCTTACCGCTGACCATTTCAAGGTGTGGTTGAGATTCTGAAACTCGTGGCAATCGACTACCGACTCGCAGTCTCCTTGACATACGCAACACTTGTATTTCGATGGAGGTAAGTTGTTGGTGCTCTTGTTCACACAACTGTCGTGGGCGTTGACGAATCCCTTATCCTTCTCTTTTCTTCCCGGCAGCTTACAGTCTGTAGTGGACGAAAACACATCTGGTAAGAGAACGCTGTTGGCAGCTTCAGCAAGTTGGTAGATCCATTTACTGAAGTGAGATAGGTTACAATCCGATACTTCTCGTTTGTGTTTTGCCCAATCAAGCCGGATTGCCGGGGGTAATTTATGTACAAGTCGATTTAAAATTGTTGCATTATTTAGGTGGGCTACTAAACCGGTCGCCTCGATAGTAGCACAGAGGTTTTGAACAATGAGAGCAAAGTTCACTAAGGTTTCCAGCTTTTCTGCTTTGGGGGCTGGTGTTGAATGTATTTTCTGAGTCAGTGTGTGGATAACTAGTTCGGGATCTCCATACAGCATTTTGAGTGTTGAAATGACTCGAGGCACACAGTTCGGCTGTATCTAAAGACTTCGAACCGCCTCCAACGCCTTTCCCTTCAGAGCTCTTTGCAACCTCACCAGGTTTTCTTCATCCGTGAACGCACAAAGTTCGGTACTTCTGTAATAGTTGGATATAAACAACGGCCATTCGTCTGGGCTACCTGCGAAGCTTTGTAGATCTTTCGATATTAATTGACGTGACGCTATATTGGCTCTCGACAAGCCATGGCTTTGCAGCAAAGGTGTTCGGAGTGTCGAATAATATTCGTGCTGCGGTGGAGGATTTACAAATGTCTGAAGCTGCGGCAGTGTCGACGGAAACGAACGGGCTGGTCGTTGGTGGAACATGTCATTCAGGGGAGGCGGTTCGGGTTGAGAGCTACGATAGCGTTGTGAGGTTTGTTGTCTGGGTGGGTGTTGTACCAAGTGACGTACTTGCTCAGTGGACGCCGGTACATGGTTGAGCGTCGACGCCAGACAACCCTTGGGCGGATGGTTACCAAGCCAGCTTTTCACCTTGGTAATTGAAGAAGATGTATCCTCCTCCTCATTTCCGGAGGAGTTGTCCTCCAGCTGACTCAGAATCCGATATTTTTTCTCCAAATATTCGCTATCCCTCTTCGCCTTTAGTTCCCATACCTCTTGGTCACGCTTCACCTTTAGACGCCTCTCCTCCTCTAACATCCGCAATTCAATTTTAAGGTTCTTCCCTAAAGATTCTCTTGAGCTAATAGACCATAGACTCTTCTGGTGTTTAGTCGAAGCGTTATGGTTTTCGGTGGAGATTAAGGCGAGTGACATCGTTCTGCGGAATTTTTAAGCTGCCTGTAGCGTAAGAAACCGTAGCCTTGGAAGAACTAGGGTTAATAGCATGTGCGGAAATTAAAGCATTCGTTGCACCGGTTGCGTGACCATCTACCGTATTGTTCGGACCACTGTAATGTGTTGCAGCAGTTCTGATGGTATATGGATTAGGATTCTTCTGTTTAGAAAATCTGGTATCCACGAACGGAAGGGAGACCGTATCCTTGGACACATTGTTTGGGTGTTCACCACCCGTTGAAGTTAAAGAAGCATAAGACATCGCGGCAGTTACGGAGTCTACTGTATAGGTCGGGGCATTTCTAAATGCATTCACCACAACATCAGCTGGTTCATTCGAAGCATAGGATGCAGAGAGTGCGCTCACATTCAATGCAGTTGATGGACTAACATGAGAGGCGGTCGAGGTTAGGCAACCGCACGTGGCGCTTAGAACTGAGCATGAAGTTCGCGTAGCACTAGCCGTGTCAGAAAGGTTTGTGTCGATTGTCGTAGTGCATATTAAAGAAATCAAATCGTTAAAACCTGCAGCGTTAGCATACGAAGATGAAGCAGTATTTAAATCTGTGTTGACGACATTATTAGGGGCTTCGTTTGTTTCGAATGGCGCAGGATTGTGTTCAGCAGACGCAGTAGCTACTTTGGAAATACTAGGCAAAAGAGCAAACTTACCTGTCGTGCACGTGGGGCAAGTCCAGTTTTGATTTTGTATTGAGCTATCAACTCCGGCGCAAGTATAATGGCACCACGAGTCGCAGTTGTCGCATTGGACCATATCTCCAAAAGAGTCCGGTTATTCGCATGAGCAGCAATTGAATTCTTCCTGTAGAATAGGTGTACTGCGCGTCTTGTTGGACTTGGGGGTAGCATGTGGGTTCCTTTTTGGCGACATCGTGTGGCTGGACGTGGTTATGGCCTTTTAATCTTGGCAAACTATTGTTTTAAATTTGTTGGTACGAATAGGCACCAACAAGAAATAAACTTGTATTAACTTCCACGACGAGGAAATGAAATAATTTGTCCTTGGTGGTCAAGTTAAAACCTTTATTGGATAACATTTTTTAATTCAATTAAGTAGTTCATTATTATAATACAAATCTAACTTACAATAGTTTTTTTCTTCTTTTTATTTAATTTTAGTTTATAGTTCGTTTATACTTATTTAATTTTCAATCGGCTGTGGTCTTCTGAATTGTTCTCCGCTGCGATGTCGTCGAAAGAAAGGGCAATTCAAGCCGGAAATGTATCATGGCGGACCTTCTTGACATTTTAGTACTGGAAGGCACCTACCTTTAGTACTGTTTGTATAGGTGTTGCCAACAGGTTTCTTCTTCGAACATTTTTCTTTTAGGATCACTCATATTGATGCTGTGTATGAGGTCCTTTAATGATGATTCTATATCAACTATAGGATCATTTATAAAATTACGGGATAACAAATCTGCCACGTATAAGAACTTTTCCGGAACAAACTTAATATCAAAATCATATTTTGAGAGTTTCAATTTCATACGTTGTAAACGAGTCGAATGAATTTCACCAACATCTTTTTTAACCAAAGAAACTAATGGTTTATGATCAGAATTCATGGTGAAGTAATAACCATAAATGTAATTTTTGAATTTCTCACAGGCGTAGACAATAGCCAATAATTCTTTTTCTATTTGCGCGTACCTTGTTTCAGTGTCAGTCAAGCTTTTAGAAGCGTATGCTACCGGCTTACCTTCTTGAAAAAGACAACATCCTAACCCATTTTTGGAAGCATCAGTCTGAATCAAAATTAGTTTCTTTGGATCAAAAACGTGAAGGATTGAATGTTTGGCAAGAGTATCTTTCATATCTTTAAAAACTTTGCTGGTGGCTTGAAGACCACTGAAATTCAACATTTTTTCTCAACAATTCCCTAAGGGGTGAATTTAAATTAGAAAATTTAGGTATAAAAGAAAGAAGGTAATTGAACATACCCATAACACTTCCTAATTGTTTTCTGTCTTGGGGTTCTTTTAGGTTTATAATAGCTTCAACTCGACTTGGATCTGGGCCAATTGTATCACCAGTAAAAACATGACCCAAATATCTAACCTTATTTACGCAAAGCTGCAGTTTATCTCTATTAAATTTAACGTTTACTTCACGAGCTCTTTTTAATACTCTCTCAACATTTTCATCATGCTCTTTTTTAGTTTTTCCTCCGACTATGACATCATCAATGTAAACAAATGTGCCAGGTAAACTGGCAATTCTTTCGATTTTTAACATTAGCCAAGCTGCCAGAAGCCCTCCTTTAAATCAAAAACTGAAAAGTACTTTAGCTCCCGCATTGCGTCACAAAAATCATCCAGTGTAGGAATTATGAAGTGCTCGTCTTTCAAGTTCATGTTAAGGGCACTTGGGTCAAGACATAATCTCAAGGACCCATTAGCCTTCTCAACAACTACTAGCTGGTGTGACCATGCTGAAGGTTGATCAGGCTTACTGATTATTCCACGACGTTCCATAGTCTCTAGTGCTTCTCTAACTTTTTGCCTTATGCCTATTGGTATTCGCCTCGGTGGCTTACTCACAGAATAACTATCTGGTTTCAATTCTAATGAGCATTTATCTGGGAATCGTCCATCGCCCGAAAAAACGTCATTATTTTTATGAATAAATTCACCAATGTTGCTAACCTCATTCACTCTTTGAATCAACCCTAAGTCCACACATGAACTAAGCCCTAACAATGGTTTTGAATCACAGCCAACTACCATGAAATCTGCATCAACAATTTTATTTTTATACTGAACTCGAAGACTAACTAAACCCTTTGTAGGAATATGAGAACCACCATATGCCTCTAATTTAGTTCTTACCGGTCTTATTTTATGTTCACAATTCAAATTTTGAACTTCTTTTGGTGGTATAACGTTAACATCAGCCCCACTGTCCAATTTAAATTTAATCAAACTATTTTCTACCGCGATATTTTCATACCAACTCTTACAACTTTGTCGAACCTGATTAATCGAATAAATGTCACCAACCGAACTAAAACCGACCACCTCAACCGAATCAATATATGAGTCATCCTCATCATCTTCATAAGTAATTTCGTTACTGTTAATATCATCTACACTCTTAAATCTACATGCTAAGGCAAAATGATTGTACTTGCCACATCTCAAACATCTTTGTCCAAATGCTGGACGGCTATTTGGAATATGATTTCTTTTACACTTGTCGCATCCGATAATGTTTATATTTTTTCCCGTGGTCTCTCCTCTTCGTCACATTATTTGGAAATCTAGAATTAGAATAAGATGGAGATTTAGAAACATTGCTATTGAAATTAAGATTAGAACTATTGTTGTATTTTTTTTGTTGACGTTTTTTATTTGCTATTACTGCAATTGATCCTCGTTCTCCTTGCATCTGTCGAGCTTGCATACTTGCTTGCTCCGCCACGCGACAAAGCTCCTTGGCTTTAGTCAGGTCCAGGTTGTCCGTCTTCAAAAGTTGCAATCGAATGTTTTGCTCTGCAATACCCATGACGATTCGATCTCTGATCATGTCCTCCTTTTGGCAATCAAAATCACAGCTTTCTGCCAATTTAATGATATCAGATAAAAACTGTTCGAATGACTCTCCTTCTTTTTGGTTTCGTGAGAAAAATATATATCGCTCGTAGACCACGTTGCTCCTTGGCATGCAATACGCTTCAAACGCTTTTATTACTTCATTAATTTTAGTTTTATTAGATTCAGCTAAAGGAAGTTTTCGAAATATTTCAATGGCCTTTTCTCCAGCACATGATAAAAATTTAGCTGTCTGGATAGCCTAACTTTCCGTGTTCGTTTTTGTAGCCACCGTATATATTTTCCACATGTTATTAAATTTGCGCCAATTCTCTTTGACATTTCCATCCAATAGTAAGGGGCCGGGCTTTTGAAAGTCACAATTTGCCATTGTATTTTAAATTAATATTTAGTAGGTATAGTAAGTTTTTTTTTTTTTTTTTTTTGTTAAAACGTTTTTCGTTTCTTTTTTTTTCTAAGTTCTTTAAAGCGGCTGCGCCATGCTATATTATTGAAAGACTTTTATTAATAATTCAATGTTCTTTATTTGAGCTTACAAAGTGAACCGCAAAACTAAGAAAAACTATCAAAGAGCGAGACCACCACGCTAGCCGATTATGTTATGCTTAGTCATTCATTTTAATGTTCATTTTGAGATCATTGTTGTTTAGACAAGTACGCTTAGAGATGGGACATTATACATCAGAAATGAAATTTATCAGAAAATAAAAATTTTGAATCTGCAAAAGAAAACAGTAATAAAATATCTAATAAAATATTTAACTAATAAAAGATTGAAATTTAAAAACAAATATGTAAATAAAATGAAATGTACCTAATTTGAAATTAAAAACTAAATCACTTAATAATACAAAATGTACATGCAACACACAACATTTACCATCCACCCAAAAGTGGGCAACCAGTCAATACAAGTCTCCTCTAATCATCAATAAAAAGGTTCACTTTAAAAATTACATAGCTAAGCACATAATGTACAATTTACATACAGTGCTGCCAAAAACATTCCGGATTTTTTCCCATAGTAATGATTTTCTTAATACCAAGTAGAAAACTAACAACTTTCCATAAGTTTTTTAATAATTTGTAAAGAGTATGAGACAAGTTAAAATTAACCTTAAAAATTTAATGCTACGATGACAAAAACAATAAAAAAAAATTATTGTATAAAGTTACTCAGTAACATGCATGTGCAAAACTAACCGGATTTCAAGAAGATTGCGAGTCTCGATGTTAAAGTAACGGGTTTTTCGAGTCTTTTGACTCAAGCCTTGATTAAAACGTTTTTACAAGTTGAGAGCTGTGTAAGTTGAAATTATATAGTGCATAAAATGGCTAAAACACGTTATAGCAACGCGATTCGATACGAAATAATAGAAAAGTTCCAAGCCGGTATAAAACAAAAAGTAATCGCTGAAATCTTAAAAATTCCAACGTCAACGGTTTGCGACATCATTAAAAATTTTTAAAAGTGGAAAATCAGTAGAAGCAGATCATTTTGGTGGACGCCCTCACAAAACAACAATTAAAACCAGGGTTGAATTTGCAAAAAATCATCTTAACCGGTCTTTAAGCAAATGGAGGAGTGTGCTTTTCAGTGATGAAAGCAAATTCAACTTATTTTACTCCGATGGTGCAAGGACAGTGAGGCGCTCAAAAGGTACGCGATTAAAGCCTGCAAATGTACTCCCTACAGTAAAGCACGGTGGAGCCTCGGTGATGGTTTGGGGCTGTTTTTCAGGAGCAGGCTGCGGTCCTATACACCAATTCACAGGAATTATGGACCGTTTCCAATATGGGGACATTTTGGAGTCGGTAATGCTTCCATAGGCAGAGGAAGAAATACCTCTGCGTTGGGTTTTTTTAGCAGGATAATGACCCCAAACATTTTTCAAAGCTGCTAAAAGAGTGGTTTGCAACTAAAAATATTCGTGTCTTAGAATGGCCATCTCAATCACCCGATTTAAATCCAATAGAAAACTTGTGGGCCATTTTAAAAAGGCGGGTTGGAAAAAAAGCACACGTCAACAACTTCTCTTTTTGCAGCTTTGAAAAATGAATGGGAGAAAATTCCTGCTTCGCTTCTGTTTTCGAGAATTGAATCCAGTCAATGCCTCGTCGATGCCGAGCTGTGATAAAAAACAGGGGTTACTGGACAAAATATTAAATAAATAATAAAAGTTAATTACAAAAAAATAAAATCCGGTTAGTTTGTCACATTAAAATTTTGAATTAACTTTAATTTTTTGAATTTTGTTTTGTTTTGATGGATAAAGTTCCATGGTTTTTGTTTCAATAAAAATGGTAAAAAATTGCAAACATTTGATTTTTTCATTTTTATATCACAAACCAACAATCAATGCAGTTTACCAAAAAAATCCGGAATGTTTTTCACACCACTGTACATACACAATATAATGTATGTACAAAAGTACTTCGCTAACTGTGTTTTGCCAAATAGACAACATAATTCAGATAACAAAACAAACAAAATGCGAACATAATGGCGTTAATGCAGCTCTACCCAATTTACAAAAAAAAAAATTGTTCCTATATATTTTTTAACAATTTATAAAAAATTGAAAACAAATACTATACACAAGGAAATCACTACACTACACATATGAAAAGGGAACAAAACTAAACAACATCATATAAATTCAATTATGTATATTTAATAAATACTCAAAATAAACAAAAACAACACTAATCATTTTTGTGTACATGATCACAACACTGCACAAATCAAACAAATATTCAACGAATAAAAGAAGATAGTGCAAAACAATTAAATAAAATTAATTGAATTAATTTACAACACAAAGTAAAATAAAATCGCATTCAATAAAAGGCTAAAAAACCCGACACGATCACGGAATATACATACATACATGAAGTTGGCGACGAATTGACATAGAACATCTAGTCTTCTTTCATGTAATTTCGAAGTTCGATCTAAGCCCATGTCACACTACGTATATTTACATGAAGCAGTCGGATTTACACAATTAAAATTCATAACAAAGCTAACTTAATTTATATTAAAAAAAAAAAATATTTATGTTTATAAAATATTAATGATATTTCTTTTTACATGTGAGCCAACAAACACATAAAGATGGTCTTAACAAATATTTTGGGGAACCATTTGAGCAGGCGTAGAAGACCGAGAGACGACTCACTTTATCGTTAACTTCGTGCACTGGCGGGGGAGAATGTTGAATGCTGCTTCACCTGTGACGTCACCCGCACCCACTGAACTTGGTCAATAAATGCATTCAGTACAACCTTCAATATTATACCACTCTTACTTACCAAATGTCAAACCTGTCCAAGATTATATGGAGGGCATAATAAAGAATTACTGGAAATTTTACCACCCGAAAGTTTAGATGTGTTTTATTTGAGATTTTGATTAGCGATTTTTTAGTAATTTTTAAGAGTGCGATTTATCGAATTTAACGCCAAACAATATCATCGGAAATAAAGTGTGACCAACGTCAGTGAAAGGATGTTCGAAACATTGAACGAAACTTTGTACGACGATCCCGGGAAATAATTCTTCGTTGTAAATTTGATTCTACGTAAGAAATTCGAATAAAATAAATAAATCCACAGTGGAACTTCGCTTAAATTTTTTTTTTGGACATTATTTTAAGGTCCATTTTATTCACAACATTTCGTTTTCTTGTCATCAATGACATGAAGGTGAAATGGAAAGAAATGGGATACGAACTAAAAATTAAGGTCGTATGTCTTTTGCATGCGTAATTCCAAGAGACGTTCCCTGTAGATATTCGAGCTCGTACATATTATTACTGACGATCATTTTGATCTTCGCCTGAATAAACTTTGGACAAAGCTTGGCGTTACGTTTTTTAATTTTGTCGCTTAAAACAAAATTGCGCTTGAACACAATTTGGACAACGCTGAATCTGTATGTCTTACTTCGGGTGTTATAGGCTCGCTCATAAATTTTATGAGCTTGTGCCAAGGAGATTCATCTTCATTGCTTTTGGGATGACGTTGAGCTCAGAATTATTAAGGGCATTTAATTTCCTAAGTAAGGTGTAATCTGAACCATGTTCTAATTTGGATTGTCCAAATAGAGCTTCGTGTGGCGAGGTACCTATGGCAGAATGAATACTTGTTCTCAATGAACTTAAAATTGATGTCAAGTGTTTGTCCCAGTTAGTTTGGTCTGAGCCAACGTATGATCTAATGGCAGCTAATATCGATCGATTCGCACGTTCTCTGGCGTTGGCTTGCGGTGAGTAGGCTGCTGTTCGGATGTGTTTTGTTCCGTGAGCTTCTGAAAATTTCCCTACAAACTGTTTCCCATTGTCAGAGAGGAGTGACTCAGGTACTCCAAAAATTGAAAACACATTATTGTCCAAGAATTCTATTGCTGATTCTGAGGTCGCTTTCTTTAAAGCCTTTGCTAGGATAAATTTCGTCAGTTGATCGAGACATACAATTACATACAAATTCCCACCTTTTGATCTCGGATAAGGACCTACAAAATCCACAAATACATGTTGAAAGGCCTCTCAACTCAAATGATTGACCCATTGGTGGTCTCAAAATTTGATTGGGAGCTTTAGACGACTTGCAGATACTTCACTCACCTATAAACGTTTTCACTTGTGTCGCCATATTCGGCCAGTAAAAACGTTTTCTTAGATGATACAACGTTTTTGAAATCCCGCCGTGTGACGCGAGAGGAGGGTCATGAGCCAGTTGGATTAAGTGGTTGGTCAGCGCAGTGGGTATCCACAATTTCCAAACAAAGTCATCTTCAATCGGATACCCTGTACAAAACTTGACCTTCTTATAAACAAAATTGTCTGAAACTTGAAGATCAGGTAGTTGTGATTTATTCTTTTCTACAGTTTCGATCAATCTCATGTACTCATCCGACGTAAAGGACCGATCAGATAGATTGACCTGTAGAACATCGAAAGAGCTTTTATTATTATTGTTATTTTCCATGGTAATCCCATCCGCTGCATATACACGCAGACATCAATCACAGAAACGCCATTTTTATGAAAAACGATAGATCATTCCTGGACTTCCAAAATTATTGGACGAACAATAATTACAATCAAAATCTATTTAGAACTAAAACATTCTTAGAAGACATATATGAACTCCCAGACATGGAAGAAATCATATACAAAGTACACAACGAGTTTAATCACATAGGTATAGAGAAACTTTACTTGAACTCAAAAGAAAGTATTATTATCCGAATCTAGAAACAATCATAACCATAACAAATAATTGCGATCTATGCAGCTTAAAAATAGAACGCAACCCCATTTAATTACCTTACAAAAAAACAGAGACCCCAAACGGTCCTCACATTCACTATCATATTGATATCTGGATTTTATCCAATAATAACAAGTATCTCACCTGTATCGATAAATTCAGTAAATTTGCTTCTGCAGAGAAATTAAAAAGCAAAAATTAGAAAGACATCCTAAACGCGATAGAAAAAATATTTAGTTATATGTCCCACCCAGAGACCTTTCGCTTAGATAAGAAGTAAACTAGTTGTGGATCATACCCCTAAAACCAGCATTGAAGAGTTTATTCAGGAGAATAACATGATTGACCATGTCAAATGCTTTAGTCATGTCAATAAATAAAGCAATTGTACTATTCTTGCTGTTTAGACCTTCATATAGCTCACAGCTCAATTTCAAAATGGCATCTTCGGTTGACCTTCCTTCTCGAAATCCAAATTGTGAATCACTCAAAAATCAAGTTTTTTTAAGATACGACCCTATACGAGGCTTAATTAGTTTTTAAGAGTTTCGAGAAGGTAGGTAGTAGGGAAATCGGTCTATATTGGGTTGTCTGTTTAGGATCGCCTTTTTTAAACAAAGGAATAACTTCAGCAACTTTTAACGATTTAGGAAAGATCCCACAGTTTACACTCATATTGAATATATGGGATAAAATATCGGCAACATTGAAACCAATGCGCTTCAAAATACAATTTGTGATACCGTCGGAGGTGCTTGAATTTTTGTTGTCCAGGGACATGATGCATTTGTAGGTTTCATGTGAAGAAAATGGTTCAAAAACAAAACTATTACATTGAGTGTTGCCAGAAACTATATCCTGAAAAAGGTCACAACTACAACCGGTTTGCGGGGATCGAAGTTTAGATTCAGCGGCTACGGATACAAAAAATTTATTAAAAGCATTAGCAATATCGACAGAGTTTGATACGGTTTTACTATCGACTTCGATTTGAAGTATATCTTCCTTGAACACTTGTTTATTCAAGATGTTGTTGACTACTCTCTATGCTTCTTTAATGTTTCCTTTACAATTTTCTAATTTACTAGAATAAAATTTATCTCGGCAAGATAGCACTTGCCTTTTAACATTTTTGCAAAATTTGATATAATTTTGTTTCAGGTTTAGGTTTTGAGGATTTTCCCTACATTTTTTCCGCATCATATTTTTTTTGTTAATCATTATTAGTAAACTTTGTGAAATCCATGGCTTTAGTCGTTTGACCTGAGATGATTTAGACAACCTGTACAGCTATTTATGTGTGTTTTTAAAATTTTAAGAAAATTGTCGTAGGCTAATGAAGGGTTGGCTTCTCCATAAACCTCTTCCCAAAACTCAAGTTGTAAGGCGTTATTAAGTTTAACGAAATCAATAATTTCTTTCGATTGAAACGGTATGTATCGGTCGCTACTAATTATATGTGGCATCAAAAGTTCTAACTTTTTAAGATCCAAAACCTCGCTAGAAACTGTTTGGTTAATATAAGTATTGAATCTACCAAATATGTGATCTATACAAGTTTGAGATTCATCTGTTATTCGAGTTGGTTCATATATAAATGATTCGAGTCCATGAGAAGACATTACAAGCGAATAATTATCAGATATATGATTACTTTCTAAAATATCTATGTTCATGTCTCCCAAAACCAGTAAATTTTTCGACTTTATACCTCTAAGTACATCATCCAACTCATGTATAAATATACTTTTATTTGAATGACCGTCTTGTAAGCGATAAATACAAAAAATTGAAAAATTGTCAATACCTGTGGCAACATTTACTTTCATGACATCAGCACTACTCATGCCAATGTTACTTACAACACAATTGTCTACATACTGACACTTTATAAAAATTGCCACACCACCTGCCCTATACGAATTATTGCAGTTACCAAAGAGTTTATATCCGAAAATATTAAAGTTAGGTAGCTCGTGGTCGTACAACCAAATTTCTGATAAAATAATAAAATCGGCTTCAAAATTTAAGGCATTTATATTTGCTACAAAAGAATCAAAGTTAGCTCTCATGCTACGAATGTTTTGGTGAATAAAATACAAATTATGTTGTTTAAAGCTTTGACAATTTTTTGCGTTTTTAAAAAAAGAAGAAGAATGCATTTTAGAATTTGTTTATAAAGGATAAGGTTAAAAGCTTAATTAAAGACCACAAAGGTCTTTTAAACGTCTCACACGAATCGCATCATCTCCTTCTTGTTTACGCAATAATACTGAATTGTTCTTCATCCATATGTATTTGTATTTTTTTTCTGCCTTGACCTTTTTCGCTGCATTAAAAAGTTCTCTTGTATATGCAGTCATGCTCTCATTGAGGTAAATATTAGTACCATCATGATGATCACCCAGAATTTTCGTGTTCAGTTTAACCTTATTTTTTATTTTAGTCTGCATTATAATATCTTTTGTTTGACTACGCATTAATTTTAAGACCAAGACATTTGTCACTGAATTTGATTCCGGAGTACTGTTTTTATTTTTGATTTTTTTGATGAAACAAGTTTCTATATCTGTCTCATTTATTTGAACACCCACACCATCTCCAATAATTTTGCATTGCGCTAGAACTGTCAACATTTGGAACATTAACAATTTCTAAGGATTTTGAAAGATTGGCTTGCTCTAACCACTGAATTTTATTATGTAATACATTAATTTTGGATTTAAGTTGTGAATTTTCAGTTTGCAGTTCAGTTAAGCAAGATAAGAAGTCTTTGTTAATTTTTTTGAGCTCCAAAAGTTCTTTGTACACTACCTGTATGGTTATATCACTTGCGTTAAATTGTTTTTCATTTTGTTCTTTCGGAGGGAGAGGGACGGATATGCGTGAAGTGCAGTGAGAGCATCTCCAGTTAGTATTATTTTTTTTATGTATTCAATGTCAGCCGGCTCCAATTGTACACAGCTTCCATGAAAAATAATTTTGCAATCACAGCACTCAATTTTCGCAGAGACATTTCGGTCAGTTTTTTTTTCCACAAACACACTTATTATTCATTGTTAAGTTGTCACTGACAAAATAATAAAGTTATAAGTTTGTAATTTTTTTTTTACTTTTGGTTTTCAGTTAGAATGAAAAAATAAATTTGGTAATCCTCTCGATACGTGCGTACCCCACAACACTTCTCAGAGAACTTTTGATACCAAATATTATTTCAAATGACATTAACGCTTTACGCATGGAAATTCAATTCAACAAAAATTTAGTAGAAGTACAGGAAATAATAGAAAAAATTAATGATATCATCATGACTATAGTAGAACTGGTGTAATAAAACAGGACATACTGACCGTCCAAGAGATATTCGACTACGAAATAAATTTTGAAAAACTTAAGGAACTGAAAATAGCCTTGGCAACCTATGACGAGAATTTACTAATTATCCTAAGTATCCCTAAGTTTAATGATAAATTATAAAATAAACTATACTTACAAACTTTCCCAGTAAAAGAAAGAATAATTAAAATACTTATTAACGAATTATTAGAATTCAATAAAACCTTATATACCATGACTAAAGAAATAAAAGTATAAATTTAGAATGTGAAACGGAAATGTTTACAGAAGAAAATTCAATTATAGAAAAAGAAAAATATCTAATAATTAGGAATTTACAAAAAGAAAAAGTAAAACAAAATTGTAATAACCTAGATTATGTTCTAGAAGGAAATTATATACTAGAACTAGAAAACTGTAAAATAGAAATAAAAAATAAAATCTATAACCGAAAATTGTACCAGAGTAATTATAAAATAATACCATTATTAAATTATAACTTCTCGGAATTATATTATAAAGATCTGAACTTTAAATCAATCGAAAACATTGAAACATTAGAATCTGGAATACATAAAAAACACATAACCTTTAACATTGTAACGTTTGCAATTGTAATAACTATTATAACATTTGTAATTATATATTTAAAAATAAAATTAAAAAATCTATTACAAATGTAAATCTTCCATCGGTCACTTTCAAACCGATAAAAGATTCTAAAGAGGAGTTATAACTGTAGAAAAAGACAAAAAAAAAAGACAAACAAAAAGACAAACGTATATTTTAAATCTCATATTTCTTTAATTAATAACATGAAACGGTTTCAGACTAAACAAACCATCCTTAAAACAAAGAACAAAGAAACGAATAATAAAAAGCCACGTAGGCAGAAATTATAGGTATACTTCAAACACTGGTCGTCGCGACGTTCCAGTTAGTTCTTAAGTTGTATCCTAACAATAAATAAACAATAAAGTAAAAATTCGTCTATTTAATTGACGAATAAAATTTATATATATACATATATTTATATATGTACTACACATACATGAAATACATACATAAATCAAGTTTGGAGAGGCTCATGCGAATTTTTGTTTTTTTTTTCAGACTGGTTATAGGCAGACAGAATAGTTTTGCACTTGCAGATTTTTTGTGGTTGTTATCAATATGGATTTATTTTATTTCTATTATAGCTATTCAAATATTCAATTATTTTAGTGTAATTTTTTTGAATAGGTACCTGCAATGTTTGCAACTAAAAAGCATATTGCATTTCTTCATGTGGCACCAAGCGAAAGAATAATTATTTTAAATTTTCTCCCTCAAAAAAAAAAAAAAATCATCCCTTTTGATGACAGCCATAAAAATTCTTCAAGTGCAAAACTATTCTGTCTTCCTATATCTACAATCTAACCAGCCTGACAAAAAAAATATTCGGACCACCATCACGACCTTACCCTCTCCAAACTTGATTTGCACTGACTAAAATAGTGAAATCTGAAAACAAAAACCACCCTCGAGTTGGATATGGATGTTGTTTGTCGTATCTGTTTCTATATCTCGTTGCATGTACGTTGTAGTCTTCATTGTCCTCTCGTGTATTAAGAAAGGCAAACATTTTGCTTTTGGCTGCGAATTAAATGTTTCATAGAAGATATGGTGGTTGATAAACAATTCGACTTGCATGATCATAAAATAATCTAAAAACAGTGCAACTAAGGCCATCTACATCAAATAAGGGAACTAAACTCGATGAAGACCATATTCTACATCTGTATATTTCTCTTGTCTGTGACCAGGGCCAGCAAAAATAATCTTGTACACGCCTCATTTTAGTCTAGCAACACCTCTGAATAAAAGATTAAACTCAAGATTAAACTAAAAATCGTTGAGTATCAAAAAAGGTAAAAAGTAAAACTTTTTTTTTTAAATCGAAATAATTAAAAAAAAATTGTACATACATTTTGGAGTGTGTTTTTTTAAAAGAACTATTAATATGCAAAAAACAATAAAAAAACATTGAAACAGCTGCCATAGTTGAAGAAAAAAAATAATTAACTCAAAAAACGGGGAAAAAATTAGAATATTTAATAATTTAAAAAATCAAAATAAATTAAAAGATTTTGTTTTTCAGAATTTTTGATTTTTTTTTTTATTAAAAGCTTTATTATTTTATAAGAATCAAAAAACAAAAATGAAAATGGTGAAAAGTATACATTAGTGAAATTTTTAAAATTCGAAATAAATTATAAATTTTTCGGATGTGGTTTTTTTAAAGGAATAGTTGATAAACAATAATCAGAAAAAAAAATTAAGAATAGCTACATTATTTCGAGATAAAAAAAATAAAACGTAAAAAGTGCAAAATCTCCATACAAATTTGTATGGGAAATGTATGGCTTTGCAGGCACGGGTTAATGACATCGGACAAAATTTTTTTTGGTCAATAAATTTTTCGTAGCGCATAAACTTTCGATTTATAAGTTGGCCGATCCAAAAAAAAGAGTTTGGGAAAAAACGAACACCCTAATATATATACACATATACAGGGTGGCCCGAAACTCAACGTCAAGCGGGTACCGGGTGATAGGGTAGGTTGTGCCCGTTCTTTGAAAAGTATGAAAAAATAATCCATCTCGCTTGGTTTGGTAGTTATAGCAATATTAAGATAAATAATGAAAATCGATACCCTACCTCACATTTTTAGATACAGTGGTCACAAATTTTAAAATTTTGCTGTGTTTTCTTTTTTTACGTAATCCTTAATAACCATGCTCTATTAATCGCAATCACAAATCCAAGAATAAGGATCGTCAGTTTCGTAAGAAAAATTAAGTTTGATTGAGTCATTGTTCAAAAAAATTTTGTAAGCTAACTTTGACACTTCATATTTTTAAAAAAATGTACCAGACTACCCTCGGCAAGTTATTTAGAAAAATGGCCCGTTTCATCCAGATTTCAAAATGGTACAACACTTGCTACTTATTTACTCGTAAAAAAATACGATTGCTTTTTTATTTGCAAAAGGACCTCAGTTCACTTTATATCACTTTTACGTAAATAATGCTTTTTTGTTCTCAAAAATCGGTTTTACCGAGGTGTATGTAAGATAAACAGAGGCACTTGAATAAGACATACTGTTTGCAGTAAATTAGAGTGAGAGGGATCAACATTACACACGGTATGCTACGATCTACGTTCTGTGGGCTACGTTCCTGCTTTTACTAGCAACTTCTCGTAATTATGCGCCTTTGTGTTACCCTGGACTCGATTTATGTTGCGGAAATTATGTTAGTTATTATCTGGTAATTCGTACTAATAGCCTTTCTTGAATAGCGTATTTGTACATGGCTCAAGAATATGAGAACATCAATACTAGCCCATTGAAAGAGTTACATTAGCCTGGCATTTTGTTCAGGACTAAATGTTTTTTATTTATGGGAGAGATAAGTGTTAGTGTAAAAAGAAATTTTCGGGGCTTAAAGCTTCTCCCTCTTTTGGGTGCCATTTTGGAAAATTGGGTGTTAAAAGTTTTTCGCTATATCTTGAGAACCATGCGTCTTACAAAAAAAAATTTGCACATTTTTGTATAAAATTTAATTCTGTACAATAAATGTTAAGGCATTTTTTATAGTTAAATTGAAAACAAAAAAGGTCCGTCAAGCTGGGTCCGCCACAATCGAAATTCGAAATTCTAATGATGCAGGAATTTTGTACTAATTAAGTTCTAATTTTGTACCGCAATCCCGAACTGGAACTAAAATCCCTTCCCCCTCAAACCTGTGGCGGACCCAGCTTGACGTCAAGCTGGAACCACCACACCTCCAAACACAAAAATTCAAAAAACTAATGATGCAGGAATTTTGTACTAATTAAGTTCCAATTTTGTACCGCAATCCCGACCTGGAACTAAAATGCCTTCCCCCTCAAACCTGTGGCGGACCCAGCTTGACGTCAAGCTGGAACCACCACACCTCCAAACACAAAAATTCAAAAAACTAATGATGCAGGAATTTTGTACTAATTAAGTTCCACTAATTTTCCAAAACTCCGAATCAGATACTCCATCATTTGACCTTGAAATTAAGCACCAAACACAAAATAAATGGTGGAGACTTTTTATACGCCACCCTAAAAAAAAAAAAAAATAGGTTTTAGATGTAGAATGGGTTCATTAGAAAAAATACCAACTTTCACTTTTCTACTCCCACTGGTTTAGTTTTTATGACGCTTAAACTAGCCCCTATATTTGAGGGTGACCGTCAAGCTGGGTCCGCCACAAACGAATTTCGAAATTCTAATGATGCAGGAATTTAGTACTGATTTTAGTACTACTAATAACCTAAATCCCGAATTAAATCCTCCACCATTTGATATTGAAATTAACTAGCAAACACAAAATTTGGAGTGGAGACTTTTTTCTTGCGACTTAAAAAAATAAAAAAAATACACATTACATGTAGAATAACTTCATTAGAAAAAATACCAACTTTCACTTTTCTTCTCCGACTGGTTTAGTTTTTATGACGCTTAAACTATCTCCTATAATTGCACACCTCCAATCACAAAAAATCAATAAAATAATGGTTGGGGAATACAGTTTCAATTTTAGTGCAACTTATTTCTGAAATTCAGAATAAAATACAGCTCCATTTGACTTTTAAATTAAGTAACAAACACAAACAACAAATACCTTAACACCTATATATGTAGGTAGTTAATTACTCTATGATTTGACTTAATTCCCAGACCATAAAATAGTTGAATAGAATTGTGTAAGTAGGTAGGTAGGTAATTATAAAAAAAAAAACTTAAGTACAATTTATTGGTACGTACGCACATACATGCATACAAAAGTTATGTACCTGTACCTACCTATCTAATCTCCAACAATCTGTATTAAAATATTTTCCACCCTTTTTTTAACATACCTAATCGTGTTTGTAGAATTTAAGATTGCATGGATCGGCTATATTATATATTTATGCCATCATCATCATTAAACCTATTAATATCTACATACGTGAACATGAATTATGTCCATCCCTTTTTGATTAGTTTAATGGCCGACATACCTCCCTACTTTCTTATTTATTTATTTTTTTTTTTGAAGGTGGCGACGATCACTTTACTACAATTTAGTTTTATTATGTATGTAAATAGTAACCGTTTAGGCATGTAAATAAATTTAATGAAATCAGTTACGTGATTTCCCCTTCAGAATTTAGAGCGAATAAACTGATCATATAATCATTTGGTCCGCCTTTTCTCAATTTACTCTCACACAAAGAATCGTCTTTTTCGCCGGACATTAGCCTTCTCAGTCTCATCTCACACAACTTAAAAGCAAAGTTCGTTCTTACATTGGTAATTGACATTTTAATCCTTCTTTTTCTTATGTGTGTGCCTGTTTGTGGCTGTATACATGTGAAAGGAGGAGTGGAGTTTTGCCAAAGAGATGAATAGTGTATGTGCAAGAACATGAGTGCATATTGCACTATTGTTTTTTTTCAAGTTGAAAATGTTTATATAGAGAAAATTTGGGTGTATCCAAAATTATAAAATGGACAAATGAATTCAAGAGATAGACTCAAGGGCAAAACGAATTAATGATTACTTTTTGTAATAATTTATTTCATCTTTTATTTCAACTACACGTAGGTAATTGAACTTTGTCCATTACAAATAGGCAGGTAGGTACACATATTAATTGTTATTAAATATTTATTTTTTGTTTAATTTAAATTTTTAAATATTATAAATGAAAGAACCGGTGATTCACTGACTCATTCATTAACCTGACTTATCATTGCACAGGTTATACCTACTGTAAATGATAAAAATATGCATATTATACTAAATTTTATTTTTTATTGAATAGAGAGTTTTATGTTTAGGCGCACCAAGACAGGATTTTTGAAAATTCCAATATTTAATAGGGTAAAATGGGGTTTTTCTGATAAAAGATCGAAAAACTATTTTCTAAATGGGAGAGGGTAGAACGTTCATTTTAATTTTAATTGATAGATTTTTCAGATACAAGAAAGTTTTGCATTTTAAAAAAAATTCTAAAAAATACACGAAGCGAGTTATAAAATGTCAAAAATTGAATTTTGAAAAATAGACGTTTGACAAATAATTCACCAAAAACCGAAGGTGTTAGTTAAGGAAACAAGTTTAATACTATTAGAAAGATAATAAAAAAAAAAATTAGCCATGTTTCAGGAATTTTGGATGGGAATTTTTTTTCACCTACTTTTCGATTTTTGAAGAACACACATTTTTGTACTCAATTTTTTGTGGTTTCTGATTTTTTATATTTTTGGGAGTAGTTCTAAAAATCTTAAATTTCTACATCTGATGGAAAGTACTGATTTATAAATATTTTAAAAATTTAAAATTTTTTTAACAACCCTAACTCGAGATATTTACAAAATTATTGCTTTTTTTTCATTCCCTCAAACCTTTTTACTGTATGCATCTATAAATTTAATTTTTCTTCTACCAGCACCTTGGAAAGCTAACGTTTAAATTGACATCTTAATCAAAATTCTACATGCTACACAACCCTCACAATAGATTTAAAAGTTTCCATCAAAGAATTACACAAAATTCTTGAAAAATGCGCATGATTGTTCGTTGTCCACGGATGATCATCAGCGGAGAATACATCGTTTTGTGTGAAATGTGAAAAAGTGCCGATTTTAAATTACACTTTAGCTTCTAACTTTCGTTCTAATTGTCGGATTTTATTTTTGATTACATATTTAGAAAGATGAAATGTCCGTTCAGTTTTCGAAATTCTAAAAATGTTCATACTAAAATCTACATTGAAAATTTTGAGCACCTAACTTTTTCGAGGGAGAATGAGAGAAAACACAAAAAATAACAAAAAAAAAAAAAAAAACAATTCAAACCATGTGCAAGTGCGTTGATGGGCAAGGCAAATCTGGGTGGTATTTTTGTTTATGGATATGTATAGTAAAAGTTCACATAAAAAAGACATAAGCAGTGTCGACTGTCGAGTCGTTAGGAGCAAGAAGAACATGAGCGGAGTAGGTATATGAGTAGGTAGGTAGGTAAATATTGTTTGCAGCAGAAAAAAATGTTTGTACTGAAATTGGTTGGTTGGGTGGTGGGGTGAGGGGTTTGTGATGGTGAATGGAATGTAATGCAATACAAGGGCGTGCGCAAGAAGGGGTAAGGGGCATTTGAACCCCTAGTAAAAATTAGTTTTCTTACTTTTTTTGCTGAGTAATTCACAATCAAGGGCGCACGCGAAGGTGATAGCGGGGTGCTTATTACATGCAAATCGGCTTAATTTACAAATTGAGTTCTAATTGTTTGATTTTCAAGGTAAGACTTCTTAAATGAAGATTAAATGTAATGCACCACAAGAGCGTGCGCAAGGAGGGTAAGGGGGCACCACTAATACAAATTATTTTTCTAGTTCTTGTTGTTGAGTAATTACACAATAAAGGCGTGCGCAAGGGGTGATTATCACATGCAAAATGTGTAAATTTTTAACTTCAGGGCTAATGATAGAAATTTTAGGGTTAGAGTTTTAAAATGAATATTAAATGTAATGCAACACAAGGGCATACGCGAGGAGGGGTAAGGGGGTACTTGCCCCCCTGATTTATATTAACTCCATACTTATTGTTAAGTTCAGTGGCCACAAGCCATAACCGCCTAAGTCGATTTTTCATACTTTTCAGGAGAGCAGATTGAAGTTTCAAATCATCTCTAAGAACAAGATAATGCTAATTTTTAAAGTTTGTAAATGCAAAACTAAAGTAAATGCACTTCTTTTTTGTTAACTAAAAGTAAATTAGTTTCCATCGGGTAATTAAAGAGTTATTAAAGAAAAACATACTTAAGCTGTTATGGTTTGTTGACCGTTAAAAAATTAAAAATCTTAACTCGAGTTAGGCTGTTTTGCCTTATTTTGATTTGATGAATAATATTTCCTATGTCTACTTAGGTCGTTATTCCTTGTTTAAGATTGTGAGATAAAATTTCTTATGTTGAGTTAGGTTCTTTTTCCTCAACAATAACTGATGAACTTTATCGACTTAGGTCATTTATTTTCCCACGGTAACGATATTAGTTCTTCATTTTATTCATTTTAATATGATACTTAACAAGAAATGAAGGTATTTTTTGTAATAAACCTACATATTTTATTTTAGACCTGCCTTTTTTTTAATTTTATAGGTACAAATAAAAAAAAATGTTAAAAAATTTTCTTAAGAACTTTTTTTCTTTGCCTAACATTATCGATTAAGTTACTTTACTTTAAACAGTTCAGGGTGAACCACGTTCTTTACCAACAAGCCCTCCGCCTACTGCCATCTCGGTCTCTAACAAGCTTAAGCTGCCCCCACTTGCGTGCACAAACTTGGTTAAGGTCATTCTCGATTTGTGCGCGCCACTTAAGGCGACCGTTATGTGTTGCTGTGCAGCCCGTAGAGCTAGTCGATGAATCTCCTTTTGCCAAGTCCAGCGATACACTTTGACCAAATACCACCCAAAGAAATTGTCTAGTCTTACAATTAGTCGTATACTTAGTGACTTTGCAAGCCAATAGTGGAGCCGAGTATACTTGACTCTTCGTCGAAGTTATATTTACGATTCATGACATTTCGTCTGAATTGACAGTGTCGAAATTTGCCTCCACTTTAATACTTGCAAATGGGCACGTTTCAGCTTACGACCTGCCGATAATGTCAAGAACATCTGCATAAGCAAAGTTAATTGAACGAACTTTTGAAAAATTGTACCTTTGGTGTTTGGATGTGAATTGCGAACAATTTGCTTTGAGACCGATGGTAAGTAGGTTGCATGATAACGCGTCATGCGTTATACTTTTTTGGGCATAAAAGTTTTGGTGGTGTTCTTGCCGACTTTGATGGAGAAGCACGATTTGTCAATCGGGACTCTGCATAAACATAAACAAGACAAGCCTGGCAAGGATGTCGAGACAAGGAAATTTCTGCAATCATGATTCAAGTTGAATTGGAATTCCGCCTCTGCGATATGTTAGCTGTACCTGTTTTGTTTCTGTATTCCCATTCCTATCTCAATAGACTGGCATTTTACACTTGGCTAGAACGTTTTCATCTTTCGATAGAATGTTCGTAAGAACAACCTTCTCATGTTTGTCCTGAGAGTTCAGTTCTCCTTCCTTCTATTCTACCCGAAGATCCCCTGGCTGCTCTTTTGGCAACTATTGGTTGTCCTCAGCATTCATTAAGCTTCGTTCTTGGCCGTACTTTTTGTTGAATCAAATGTATTGTTGTGATCAATTGATGAGATCCACCCAGTCACGGCACTAGCGACGGTATTTTGGCAGATTTTCCGCTGGTCCTTTTCTATTGGTTCTCAGCAGGTCCGAGAGCTTAAGAGGTACGAAGTCAGAAAAAGTTCTTCGTATATTTTAAAAATGTATAAATCGACTAAAAATGTAGAAATCGATAAGTCGCTTAGACGATTCAATTTTATTGGTTCGTATACATATATCCTGAAACTATCAACTACGATCATTTGAACGTTTGATATTTTACAACCGTCTCATACTTATCCCATTGAATTTCCTTAAGATAATCTTAAGAAATAAACATTTCAACCAAAATTTTTCTTCAAAAACGCAATAAATAAATGGAAAGTAAGTATATTTTTGGTTCAACATTATATATTTTTAATCACCATTTACTTTGTATTATTCAATAATAGGTGTCTTTTGTTCAACTCCTTAATGTGCACATTCAAAAATTATTCACATTAAGCTAAGTCTTCACATGCAAATTCTACTAACAACAATATTAACAACAGCACATTAGCTCTTCGGCTCAGTTGTTATATTTTGAGGTATGTACCTATCTACATACATACGTTTTAAGTCAATCCATCAACAAAAATAAAAACTTGAAAATTTCATACTGAAATAAATATCAATTTCTTGACATTTTAAATTAAAACGACAAGGATTTTTAGTTTTAACATTCAAAATTTGAATTTCCGTCTATTTTTGTATGTTTAACCGTACACAAAACGACACGAATGTGATATTACACGAAGTAAAATATTGACGATTCGTTCACTACAATCGTTCATTAAACAACGATCGGCTTCAAATTTACGCGACGAGAGCCCACGCCGGCCGCCTCAAAAATCTGATCAGGCAAAGTGTTATCGTGTAAGTTGTACCTTATGGAATAAAAATGCCCTCCTTTCCAATGTGGAATTGAACAAGAATATTCTTCACTTCATACTTACTTAGGGTACTTATTATACTACTTATCTTAACGAGAAGATTAGAAAATGCTTGCTTGTTGAATGTTGAGTCTTCAAATCGACCATTTTAACTGCTCTGACACATTTTTTGGGAACTTTTAAACTCAAAAATATCACTTCTAAAATGTACTTACACTAACTCTTCACAACAAATACGACGGTCCACAACAGCCTAAGTCAAGTTGTGACTCTGCTTTTCCCAATTTTTGCAAAATTTATATTTTGGAAAAACAACCTAAGTCGACTTAAATCTAAGGTTTTGTGAATCCAAATACGCCATAACAGCCTAACTTGATATATGATTTTGAAAGTACTTTAGTTTGTTTTGCAAAAAGAACCTAAGTTGAGTTAAGTTAATCCACAAAGAAAAGAGTAATTTGCCATAACAGCTTAAGTTGACTTAAGAAAAAAAGAAAAATTACGGATGTAAATAATTAGAATATAATACATTTCTTAACTTGAGTTAGGTTGTTATTCCAAATTAATTTTTATTTATTTGAAGAAAAATCTAAGCAGCTAAAAGGCTTAAGTTGAGTTATGAAACGGACGTTGAAAACAAAAATATTTTTTACGAGTTAGGTTGTTTTGCCTTCTCTTTATTTAAAAAAAAAGGACTTAGGTCATTAGGTTTTTCGGTAATAACTTCCGTTTTAAAAAAGATACGGACATAAAAAATTGAGTGGAGGTAGATTTTAATATAAAGAACAAGATTATTACAAAAACTCAATTTCGACATAAGTCGACTTAAGCGGTTATGGTTTGTGGCCACAGAGTTATTACACAGCAAAAGGCGTAACCAAGCGGGATAGGGTTTATTTTAACAGACAACTTGGTTTAATTTATAACTTCAATTCTTATGGCTGAGATTAGTTTTTAAATGAATTTTAAATATAATAAAACACAAGTTGTGAGCTCTGGGGTCAGAAAGGGGCACTTGGTTATAATAATTGGATTATCAAAGCTAAATTACTTAATCGAAGCAAAATATAAAACTATGTACATATGTAACTATATATTCGTCATCAAGCAACTGACATGGGCAAACTGAAGTTAGGTATGATGAATAATAATTCCTTTGTACATACCCATATACATAAATAAATAAACAAATATCTATGTAATACAATAATAGTAATAATACAGTAGACGCTCAATATAGTGAATCTCGGTAGAGTTAACTGTCTTATATAGTGAACACACAAAATTTTATACACACTACTCTAAATAGTGAACAAAAAAATCACTATAACGAGATTTGTTTTTTATTTACACTTTTTTTCAATACTTAACAAGAATATTCCAGCAATGCGTTTACACTATTTTCGGAAAACTACCGTTTCGGCAAGTTACCGTTCATTTATGTGGATTGTACACCCAATCGTGAAAGTAGGTATACAATAGACCCAGTAGAACACAAGTTGATAGTGTATTCTAACTTTCACGACAAATTGTAAAATTGTGAAAACAAGTAAAGGGTGTATGTACTGTATGTATGTGCATAATAATGTTCATCTGTATCATTTTCTATAGCAATAAAGCCAAATAGTTCTTATATCTTATTTGATTTTTTGTGCGGTAAAGTGTAAGGATATTGTAGTTTTAACATTGATTTTGAAGCAATGTAAAACATATTGCGAGGTGCTTAAAATACTGTCAAAAGGTGAGAACAAAATGTTACTTCGAATTTTCTAGCATTCAAATCATAATTAAGTTCAAAGGCATTTCTGCAACATTTTTGGTTTAACAATCAAATGGCCAGATAAACGATTGATAAAAAGAGAGAAACTAATTCCTACCTCAATACTTACATACCTAAGTGTTATTAAATTTTTTATATTTTTGTATGAATAATAAAATTAATGTTATAAACGTTTGACCTAGTTGAAACTTAAATTCGGACAAAATGTTAATTTAGTATAAAATTTTACTTTGAAAAACCTTTATAGCTTTTCTCTCTAAATACTGAACATTCTCGATATAGTGAACATGCCTGGTTTTAATAACTTCACTATATCGAGCGTCTACTGTATTTACATGCATACATATCTACATAGATATTATTGCCTACCTGTTATTTATTTTAAGATAACAATTTTTTTTAAATAAAAATATTTACATATACTACGTATTTATGTTGCACCCTATTATTAAGCAACTGACACAGGCAAATCGACTGGTATATTTATAGATCAATAGTGTCCATCAGGTGTAGAAATTTTGGATTTTTAGAGCTACCTACAAAAAATAAAAATCAAAAACCACAAAAAATTGGTAAAAAAATGTGTGTTTTTCAAATATTAAAAAGTGTAAAAAAATAAAATCCCATCAAAAATTTCTTAAAAATTTGTTATTTTTTTTTCCATTATCTTTTTATGGTATAAAACTTGTTCCCATAGATGAAACCTCCGATTTATAGCGAATTATTCGTCTATTTAGCTAAATTCAACTTTTAACATTTTATAAATCTCTTCCTAGATTTTATGGAATTTTTTTTAAGGCTAAGCCTTTTTTGTATTTAAAAATATCTTTCGAATAAAATTAAAATCAATACTGTACCCCTTCCCGTTAAGAAAAAATTTACTCATTTTGCATGTGATAATCACCCCTTGCGCACGCCTTTATGGTGTAATTACTCAACAACAAGAACTAGAAAAATAATTTGTATTAGGGGTGCCCCCTTACCCTCCTTGCGCACGCTCTTGTGGTGCATTACATTTAATCTTCATTTAAGAAGTCTTACCTTGAAAATCAAACAATTAGAACTCAATTTGTAAATTAAGCCGATTTGCATGTAATAAGCACCCCGCTATCACCTTCGCGTGCGCCCTTGATTGTGAATTACTCAGCAAAAAAAGTAAGAAAACTAATTTTTACTAGGGGTTCAAATGCCCCTTACCCCTTCTTGCGCACGCCCTTGTATTGCATTACATTCCATTCACCATCACAAACCCCTCACCCCACCACCCAACCAACCAATTTCAGTACAAACATTTTTTTCTGCTGCAAACAATATTTACCTACCTACCTACTCATATACCTACTCCGCTCATGTTCTTCTTGTTCTTCAGTCGACACTGCTTATGTCTTTTTTATGTGAACTTTTACTATACATATCCATAAACAAAAATACCACCCAGATTTGCCTTGCCCATCAACGCACTTGCACATGGTTTGAATTGTTTTTTTTTTTTTTTTTGTTATTTTTTGTGTTTTCTCTCATTCTCCCTCGAAAAAGTTAGGTGCTCAAAATTTTCAATGTAGATTTTAGTATGAACATTTTTAGAATTTCGAAAACTGAACGGACATTTCATCTTTCTAAATATGTAATCAAAAATAAAATTCGACAATTAGAACGAAAGTTAGAAGCTAAAGTGTAATTTAAAATCGGCACTTTTTCACATTTCACACAAAACGATGTATTCTCCGCTGATGATCATCCGTGGACAACGAACAATCATGCGCATTTTTCAAGAATTTTGTGTAATTCTTTGATGGAAACTTTTAAATCTATTGTGAGGGTTGTGTAGCATGTAGAATTTTGATTAAGATGTCAATTTAAACGTTAGCTTTCCAAGGTGCTGGTAGAAGAAAAATTAAATTTATAGATGCATACAGTAAAAAGGTTTGAGGGAATGAAAAAAAAGCAATAATTTTGTAAATATCTCGAGTTAGGGTTGTTAAAAAAATTTTAAATTTTTAAAATATTTATAAATCAGTACTTTCCATCAGATGTAGAAATTTAAGATTTTTAGAACTACTCCCAAAAATATAAAAAATCAGAAACCACAAAAAATTGAGTACAAAAATGTGTGTTCTTCAAAAATCGAAAAGTAGGTGAAAAAAAATTCCCATCCAAAATTCCTGAAACATGGCTAATTTTTTTTTTATTATCTTTCTAATAGTATTAAACTTGTTTCCTTAACTAACACCTTCGGTTTTTGGTGAATTATTTGTCAAACGTCTATTTTTCAAAATTCAATTTTTGACATTTTATAACTCGCTTCGTGTATTTTTTAGAATTTTTTTTAAAATGCAAAACTTTCTTGTATCTGAAAAATCTATCAATTAAAATTAAAATGAACTTTCTACCCTCTCCCATTTAGAAAATAGTTTTTCGATCTTTTATCAGAAAAACCCCATTTTACCCTATTAAATATTGTCTTGGTGCGCCTAAACATAAAACTCTCTATTCAATAAAAAATAAAATTTAGTATAATATGCATATTTTTATCATTTACAGTAGGTATAACCTGTGCAATGATAAGTCAGGTTAATGAATGAGTCAGTGAATCACCGGTTCTTTCATTTATAATATTTAAAAATTTAAATTAAACAAAAAATAAATATTTAATAACAATTAATATGTGTACCTACCTGCCTATTTGTAATGGACAAAGTTCAATTACCTACGTGTAGTTGAAATAAAAGATGAAATAAATTATTACAAAAAGTAATCATTAATTCGTTTTGCCCTTGAGTCTATCTCTTGAATTCATTTGTCCATTTTATAATTTTGGATACACCCAAATTTTCTCTATATAAACATTTTCAACTTGAAAAAAAAACAATAGTGCAATATGCACTCATGTTCTTGCACATACACTATTCATCTCTTTGGCAAAACTCCACTCCTCCTTTCACATGTATACAGCCACAAACAGGCACACACATAAGAAAAAGAAGGATTAAAATGTCAATTACCAATGTAAGAACGAACTTTGCTTTTAAGTTGTGTGAGATGAGACTGAGAAGGCTAATGTCCGGCGAAAAAGACGATTCTTTGTGTGAGAGTAAGTTGAGAAAAGGCGGACCAAATGATTATATGATCAGTTTATTCGCTCTAAATTCTGAAGGGGAAATCACGTAACTGATTTCATTAAATTTATTTACATGCCTAAACGGTTACTATTTACATACATAATAAAACTAAATTGTAGTAAAGTGATCGTCGCCACCTTCAAAAAAAAAAATAAATAAATAAGAAAGTAGGGAGGTATGTCGGCCATTAAACTAATCAAAAAGGGATGGACATAATTCATGTTCACGTATGTAGATATTAATAGGTTTAATGATGATGATGGCATAAATATATAATATAGCCGATCCATGCAATCTTAAATTCTACAAACACGATTAGGTATGTTAAAAAAAGGGTGGAAAATATTTTAATACAGATTGTTGGAGATTAGATAGGTAGGTACAGGTACATAACTTTTGTATGCATGTATGTGCGTACGTACCAATAAATTGTACTTAAGTTTTTTTTTTTATAATTACCTACCTACCTACTTACACAATTCTATTCAACTATTTTATGGTCTGGGAATTAAGTCAAATCATAGAGTAATTAACTACCTACATATATAGGTGTTAAGGTATTTGTTGTTTGTGTTTGTTACTTAATTTAAAAGTCAAATGGAGCTGTATTTTATTCTGAATTTCAGAAATAAGTTGCACTAAAATTGAAACTGTATTCCCCAACCATTATTTTATTGATTTTTTGTGATTGGAGGTGTGCAATTATAGGAGATAGTTTAAGCGTCATAAAAACTAAACCAGTCGGAGAAGAAAAGTGAAAGTTGGTATTTTTTCTAATGAAGTTATTCTACATGTAATGTGTATTTTTTTTATTTTTTTAAGTCGCAAGAAAAAAGTCTCCACTCCAAATTTTGTGTTTGCTAGTTAATTTCAATATCAAATGGTGGAGGATTTAATTCGGGATTTAGGTTATTAGTAGTACTAAAATCAGTACTAAATTCCTGCATCATTAGAATTTCGAAATTCGTTTGTGGCGGACCCAGCTTGACGGTCACCCTCAAATATAGGGGCTAGTTTAAGCGTCATAAAAACTAAACCAGTGGGAGTAGAAAAGTGAAAGTTGGTATTTTTTCTAATGAACCCATTCTACATCTAAAACCTATTTTTTTTTTTTTTAGGGTGGCGTATAAAAAGTCTCCACCATTTATTTTGTGTTTGGTGCTTAATTTCAAGGTCAAATGATGGAGTATCTGATTCGGAGTTTTGGAAAATTAGTGGAACTTAATTAGTACAAAATTCCTGCATGATTAGTTTTTTGAATTTTTGTGTTTGGAGGTGTGGTGGTTCCAGCTTGACGTCAAGCTGGGTCCGCCACAGGTTTGAGGGGGAAGGCATTTTAGTTCCAGGTCGGGATTGCGGTACAAAATTGGAACTTAATTAGTACAAAATTCCTGCATCATTAGTTTTTTGAATTTTTGTGTTTGGAGGTGTGGTGGTTCCAGCTTGACGTCAAGCTGGGTCCGCCACAGGTTTGAGGGGGAAGGGATTTTAGTTCCAGTTCGGGATTGCGGTACAAAATTAGAACTTAATTAGTACAAAATTCCTGCATCATTAGAATTTCGAATTTCGATTGTGGCGGACCCAGCTTGACGGACCTAAACAAAAAAGGGATATAAAATGCCAGGTTACTATGTAACTTTCAATGGACTAATATGGATGTTTTCATATTCTTGAGCCATGAACAAATACGCTATTTGCGAAAAGCTTTTATTACGAACTACCAGGTAATAACTAACATAATTTTCACAACGCTAATCGAGTTCAGGGTAACACAAAGGCGCACAATTACGAGAAGTTGCTAGTAAAAGCAGGAAATTAGCCCACAGAACGTAGATCGTAGCGTACCTACCATGTATAATGTTGTCCCACTCTAATGTACTGCAAGTGGCTCTGTTTATCTTACATACACCACGGTAAAACCGATTTTTGAGCACAAAAAAGCATTATTTACGTAAAAGTGATATAAAGTGAACTGAGGTCCTTTTGCAAATAAAAAAGCATTCCAATTTTTTACGAGTAAATAAGTAGCAAGTGTTGTGCCATTTTGATATCTAGATGAAACGGGCCATTTTTTTAAATAACTTGCCGAGGGTAGTCTGGTACATTTTTTTAAAAAATATGAAGTGTCAAAGTTATCTTACAAAATTTTTTGAAAAATGACTCAGTCAAACTTAATTTTTCTTACGAAACTGACAATCTTTATTCTTGGATTTGTGATTGCGATTAATAGCATTGTTATTAAGGATTACGTAAAAAAAAACACAGCAAAATTTTAAAATTCGTGACCACTGTATCTAAAAATGTGAGGTAGGGTATCGATTTTCATTATTTATCTTAATATTGCTATAACTACCAAACCAAGCGAGATGGATTATTTTTTCATACTTTTCAAAGAACGGGCACAACCAACAACGTTAAGTTTCGGGACACCCTGTATATGTATATATATTTTTTTTTTATGTTAGGTATACCTTGACAGCACTACACTATTGACAACGTGACACTCTATAGCTCCACTTAAGTTGGATTTTACATGTGAGGTATAGCTCCACTTAAGTTGCATTTTATACATGAGGTATAGCTCCACTTAAATTGGACGACAACGTGACACTCTATAGCTCCACTTAAGTTGGATTTTACATGTGAGGTATAGTTCCAATTAAGTTGCATTTTGTTTGTGAGGTATAGATCCACTTAAATTGGATTACCTACAATAAGAAAAAGTCTCTTCTCAGTCAAGCAATGAAAGACTATAATCAATTTTATATTTATAGAAAAAAGTAATGTATTATTTTTTGTTTTCATGTTAGGTATAACTCGACCACACTACACTATCGACAACGTGTCACTCTAGAGCTCCATTAAGTTGGATTCTACATGCGAGGTATAGCTTCACTTAAATTGCATTTTATTTGTAAGGTATAGCTCCACTTCTGTTGCATTTTGTATGTGAGGTATAGCTCCACTTTAATACAACGTGAGACTCTATAGCTCCACTTAAGTTGGATTTTTACATGTGAGATATAGCTCCACTTAAATTGTGAGGTATAGCTCCACTTAAATTGTATTTTACATTTAAGGTATAGCTCTACTCCACCGACAACTTGTGCTGGAGTCATGGGTGATCTTATATGCTAAGCATAGCTTCAAACCACTTTAGTATCGACAGCTTGTGCTGGAACCAATAATGATTTTATATGCTTAGTATAGCTCCACAGCACTACGCCACCGACAACATCAAAATAAAAATATAAAAATAAATTTGGTGGCACAAACGGCTCATGAAGGACCAGGGCCTAGTGACTTACAACTCTCAACCATTCCTGTGTGCGTGTCTGCAGGAATGGAAGGGACCTACAGTTTATTGCCGAATCCGAACGGCTAAGGTAAGTGGCACTTTTCTATGACAAGAGATGCTCTTGGAGGATTTGTCACTTCCTCGCAAGAGGTAGTAGCTCCGAAAAAAACTTAAGGTGGAAGCGGCTGGTATTGAACTCCAGACCTCTGGCATGACAGTCCAACGCACTAACCATTACGCCACGGGCTACTACACCGACAACATCACTTGTGCTGAAATCATGGGTGATCTTATACGCTAAGTATAGCTTCAAACGGTGTCAACGCAGCTTATCCCAGGACAACTGAACCCAAGACACTTCATCCCGCGCGATTGATCCCAAGTCCCAAGTCGTCCCAGGACAACTCGTCCCGGAAGTAAAACTCATCCCCAACGAAAAATAAAACTTAGAATCTTAAATTATTGGTTTGTGTATTTGATTACTTTTGGTTTCGTCCAATCGTCCGCTAATTTGAATAAATTTGAAATCATCCGTGAATTTATGCAAAGGATTTTGGGAAGGGATTTTTCGGGAACAAAAAATGTTGGATTGACGGATATATTGAACATCCGTTAATTTAAATGTGTTTAAAATGGTAGGGACTTCAATTTATGGATTGGATTTTTGGGAAAAGTTTTTTTTTTGGGAATTAAAATTTATTATTTGTAATTCCATTTACTTCAGATCGAGTTATGAATGAAAAAAATATTATCGAAAGAGTGTGTTTTATAAAAATGTCAACTTTGTTATTTCTTGAACGATTTCATTGAAATTGACACAGGTCATAGCTGAAACAGAGTTATGAAAGAAAAAAAATGTCAACTTGGTTATTTCTTGAGTGATTTCATTGAAATTGACACAGGTTAAAGCTGAGACTGAATTATGAAAGGAAAAAATATTTTCAAAACAGGTTGGTTCATAAAAATGCCAACTTCGCTGTTTCTTGAGCGATTTCAATGAAACTGGCGCAGGTTATAGCTGAAACCGAATTATGAAAGAATAAAATATTTGCAAAACAGGGTGGTTCATAAAAATGTAAACTTTGTTTTTTCTTGAGCGATTTCATTTAAACTGGCACAGGTTATAGCTGAGACCGAATTATGAAAGAAAAAAATATTTTCAAAACAGGGTGGTTCAAGAAAATGTCAACTTCGTTGTTTCTTGAGCGATTTCAATGAAACTAGCACAGGTTATAGCTGAGACCGAATTATGAAAGAAAAAAATATTTTCAAAACAGGGTGGTTCAATAATATGTCAACTTCGTTGTTTCTTGAGCGATTTCAATGAATCTAGCACAGGTTATAGCTGAGACCGAATTATGAAAGAAAAAAATATTCTAAAAACAGGGTGGTTCATAAAAATGTCAACTTCGTTGTTTCTTGAGCGATTTCAATGAAACTGGCACAGGTTATAGCTGTTACCGAATTATGAAAGAAAACAATATTTTAAAAACAGGGTGGTTTATAAAAATGTCTACTTCGTTGTTTCTTGAGCGATTTCAATGAAACTGGCACAGGTTATAGCTGAGACCGAATTATGAAAGAAAAAAAATATTTTCAAAACAGGGTGGTTCATAAAAATGTCAACTTCGTTTTTTCTTGAGCGATTTCAATGAAACTGGCACAGGTTATAGCTGAAACCGAATTATGAAAGAAAAAAATATTTTAAAAACAGGGTGGTTCATAAAAATGTCTACTTCGTTGTTTCTAGAGCGATTTCAATGAAACTGGCACAGGTTATAGCTGAGACCGAATTATGAAAGAAAAAAAATATTTTCAATACAGGGTGGTTCATAAAAATGTCAACTTCTTTATTCCTTGAGCGATTTCAATGAAACTAGCACAGGTTATAGCTGAGACCGAATTATGAAAGAATAAAATATTTTAAAAACATGGTGGTTCATAAAAATGTCTATTTCCATGTTTCTTGAGCGATTTCAATGAAACTGGCACAGGTTATAGCTGAGAGTTATGAGAGAAAAATATATTTAATCTCTTTTTACTTGCTATAATAATGGAAAATTCTTCTCGGTGAAAAATAAAACCGTTAAGGATCTTAGTCTTAATTTAGTTTTTAGGCCGAAAGGCATTATAATTAAGTTATTATAGTTTAACTTAGAGCGCCCGCATAGGGCCAGTAAGTTAGTTGTAATTTATGAATTTGCCTAGCTTTAAGATAGTTATAAGTTTAATGAAATATAAAAATGAATTTAAAAAAAAAAATTAAAAAAAAAAGATTGGTGGACTATTACCCTGGAGTTTCGAGTTCGATTCCTAGACAGGTATAAAAGTTTTTGTGTTTTAAAAGTATTTCCAATACATTAATTCATAAATAATCGTATGTGATACATAGTTTCAGATTAAAAATGGAATAAATACAATAAAAATCAATTAAAAAGAATTGAAAATAAGAAATAATTTTTTTTTTATTTTTTTTTTCAACCTCTATAAAGGTTGTATAATTCGGCTTCTTATAAACCGTAGAAAGATTTTTGTAGATGCCTCTATAACGTTCTCATTTTTTTGCTTACAGACATTTTACAAATGTCTTATCGAAATCAGTTAGGTTTAACCGAAGCTGAATTGTTAGTTGGGTACTGATTGAAATGTTATGTTTGTATTTTTTATTAAAAAAAATGTAAAAACGCACCAAAAAATGTTTTTTTTAATTTTATTAAAAAATAAGTCTTATAATCGCGCGCACGATTTTAGTGCTTGATTCACTACTTGCACAGCTTGATTTTTTGTAAAGATTTTTTTGGGAAATTCGCCTTTACTCGGATTTCTCTTGGGGATTTTGTCTATGGGGATTTGTTTTTTGGGGTTATGTCGTTTGAAAAATCACCAATAACCCAAAAAAAAATGTATCAAAAGCCGTTATTAACGGTACGTGCCATAGAAACGTTTTATTTGGGTTAGCGACGATAAACAAAATGACATAATCCCAAAAAACAATCTCCACAGACAAAATCCCCAAGAGAAAACCGAGCAAAGACAAAATTCCAAAAAAACAATCCCTTAAAAAAATCCCCTGGAGAAAATCCCAAAAACAGAAGCGTTTATATTTTTAATATATTAATTTTTGTATTGATTCTTTAATTTCCTTATTTAAAATAAAAGACAATTTTTTTAATGCGCTTTACCTTTATTTGATATTTCATAATAGTTAATAACAAATCTACATTACAGAATAAATATGCAAAGTCAAACAATATTGTTGGAGTTTTAAAGTGGATCCCACGAGAAATCAAAAAGCAACCGATCTTGCTAAGACAAAAGTTTATTGGGAAGTGATAAGTTAGGATTATAATCATACATAAGCAATTGGAAAAAGTTATTTACATAAAACGTTAGACAAGTATATAAACAATTTAAACTGTAATTAAGAGAGAGCATAATATTTGTGTTGGAACTATACTTGAGAGTTTTACTTTCTAACACACCTTCTCAACAGAAATATTAAATTTTCAAAAATCAAAAAACTTATTTCAAAAGTATTTTAAATAAAGCAATATTTTGATTAGTATAATCCCATTAGTTGAGTAAATTTTAAATGTTTAAGTTTTGGCAAATTTTTTGTTAGGATGTCGGCTACCATGTCGTTTGTTGGAACGTATTTCAGTTCAATCTCCTTCTTGTTTACTACCTCTCGTACATGATGATATTTAATATCAATATGTTTACTGCGGGCGTGGTATACTGGGTTCTTTGCAAGGTGTTGTGCACTGAGGTTATCGCCGTTGATCACAAACGGAAGATCGTGTGGGTAGAGCCCAGTTTCCTTCAAAAGTCTTCGCAAATAGACTGCTTCTTTGGCTGCTGTTGATAATTCTGTGTATTCAGCCTCCGTACTGCTGAGAGCTACACAATTCTGCTTCTTGCACTCCCACGAAAACACACAGCCTGCCAAAAAGAATGTGTAGCCAGTATACGATTTTCGGTCCAAAGAATTTCCTCCCCAGTCTGCATCGACAAATCCTTGAAATTGACCTTCCTGTGAACGATAATGTAATTTAAGGTTAATTGTTTTTGACAAATATCGCAATATGTGCTTCGCTGCAGCTTCGTGCTCTGCATGTGGGTCGGTATTTCGCTGAGCCAGTTTGCAAACAGAATGCATTATATCTGGGCGTGTGGAAATAGCTAAATACATCAGAGCTCCAATTAGAGATTGGTATTTGGTGGGATCAACCCTCCTACAATTTTCTTCATCACATTTGACTTGAAAACCAGCATCAAGTGGGGTTGCAACAGGTCGACATACCTCCATTTTGTACTGCCTCAAGAGATCTTTTACATATTGTGTATGTCCAATAGAAATGGAACCAGTTTCACCTTCGCGTTTGATTTCCATACCTAGGAAATGTTGGAGTGGACCCTTATCCACCATTTCAAAACTGCTCGTTAACTTGACTTTGATTTTGTTTAAATCTTGTTTACTCGTACTGGCTAAAATTAAGTCATCAACGTATACGGCTAGTAAGTTAAAATTACCTTCACTGTGCATCCTGTACAAACAAGGTTCACTCTCACAAGGTGTAAATCCAATGTTTCTTAGAACATTATCGAGTTTTGAATTCCATGCACGGCCGGATTGCTTTAGCCCATATATCGCCTTGTTTAGCTTAAGCACTCGTTCAGGAAATCTCGCATCATTAAAGTATTCAGGTTGCTTCATGAACACCTCATCTGTCAACTCACTGTTAAGGTAAGCTGTGGACACATCCATTTGATGAAGAAACATTCGATGCTCTGCTGCTAATGCAATTAACATTCGAATTGTGGCATATCGAACCACTGGAGAGAAGGTCTCATTGAAGTTTACTCCGTATTGTTGGCTACAGCCCTTGGCGACAAGTCTGGATTTAAAACGTTCGATACATCCATCGGCATTTCTTTTTAAATTGAAAACCCAACGACAACCGATGGCCTTCTTTCCCGGTGGTAACTCAACTGGTGACCACGTTTCGTTGGCGATGAGTGCCGCATACTCCTTCTCCATAGATTCCCTCCATTCAGTAGAATGTTTGCTGGATAAAGCTTCTCGAACGGTCTCTGGTATTTCTATTGTACTATCATCTTCCATTAAACCCAAAACATTGTACTGCTTTTGAGGACGGCCAGGTTTCCCATTTCGAAGTAGCTTGGGCCTTCCAGGTCCAATCCTGATTTGTTCATCGTTTTTATCTTCTCTAGTAGGTACATTCGTTTCAACAGTTGGTTCTTTCGGTGGTTTGGTGGTGGCGGTGGTGGTTGCGGAGGCGGTATCGTTTTTGATTATGGCTGTAGTTTTTGCGGCGGCGGTATCTTTTTTGGTGATGGTGATATCAAGATCACCTTCTGAAACAATTGGCGCTTTGCTACTTCCATCTGACAACATGTCGGTATCTAAAAATATAGAATTGTTAATTTCATTTTGATTAAACTTGGATAGGCCATTTTCATCAAAAATCACATCTCTCCTTTCAATGACTTTACGTGTTGCCGGATCGAACAAACGATAGGCCTTTGAGGTTAATGAATATCCAACCATTACGTATTCCTTACCCTTCGGACGGAATTTACCATGATGCATTTTATTTAATGCTACTGCAGGAGATCCAAATATTTTTAAATGGCTTACCATTGGCTTTTTACCAGTCCATACCTCGTGTGGTGTCTTGTCGACTAAAATCTTGGTTGGCGCTCTATTCCGTAAATAAGCTGATGTAGCAATAGCTTCTGCCCATAAGGATTCGTCGAGACTTGCATGTAATAGAATACTTCTGGCCATTTCACACAGCGTTCGATTGGCTCGCTCCGCAACGCCATTTTGTTGTGGCGTGTATGCCACTGCAAGCTGCCTCTTGATTCCATGCTCATCTAAAAAATTATTAAAATTAGTATTAATGTATTCCGTACCATTATCGCTTCTTAAAGTTTTAATTTTCATATCCGTTTGACACTCCACCATGGCTTTGAACACCTTAAATTTATCTAAAACCTCACCTTTAGACTTCATAAAATAAACGAATACATGTCTTGACATATCGTCGATAAATGTAACAAAATACTTGGACCCTCCAACTGATGGTATGTTTATTGGCCCACACACGTCCGTGTGGATCAATTCCAATAATTTTTTAGAGCGAGATTGGCTAGCTTGAGGAAAGGCTTGAGCACAAATTTTACTTTTCATGCAAATCATGCAATTCATTTCTAGTGGCGCATTACCCACTGTCACCCCACTCACTAATTTTTTGCTCGATAACTCTTGTAAGCTTGTGAAATTTAAATGGCCATATCTATTGTGCCATTTTATAAAATTATCGACGGAAGAATAAAAGCACGTATTTATTGTATTTTCAAACACGAACAAATTATTATACTTTATAGCTTTAATAACAACTGTACCACAGCTCGCTTTTATAAATGCGAATTGATTATTGAAAATCACCGTAAGCCCGTTCCATACCGCTTTGCTTACCGACATAAAATTTCCTTGTAAGCCAGGAACATATAAGACGTCTCTCAGAGTTATGGTGCACATAGCTGTTTTGATGATGACGGTACCTTTTTCCGTTACTTCGATGAAATTATCACCCGCTAATCGTATTCTTTCCGTACATTTTTCCATCGTGTTAAACATATTGAGATCACTACACATATGTGACGTCGCTCCACTGTCAATACACCAATTAGAGCTGTTCAACGCATGTGTATCTGATCCAGAGAGAGTATATGAAAATGATTGAGTCTGTTTCTGTTGCTGTTTTTTAGGTGCTTTACACTTTGCCGCGAAATGACCTCGTAGACCACAATTAAAGCACTTGCCTGTCGGTTTCTTATGACTTTTTAGAACGTTTTTGCGTTCTTGCACCTCTATTGCCTTGGTATTTGCTCGTGCTAAGAATGCCTGCTGACTGCCTGTTGCTACGTCATCCAAACCATTTTCTTGATGACCTCTTCGATCACCTTCTTCTAGAAGCTTTATTTTTAAAACATTAATTTGAGGCAAGGAATCACGAGCCTCCATTGCGACAACAAAATTTTCAAACGATTTAGGCAAACTAGAAAGTAGTATAATTACCAACAATTCCTCGTTTAAAATTACACGTATCTCCGCCAATTTTTCCACAATATTAAAAAATGTATTAATAAACTGTGAAATGTTGTCACTCTCCGTCATTCTGAGATGCAACAATTGCTTAAAAAGTGAAACTTTTCTCGCTGGACCACTCGGCTGGTAGATTTCTCGCAACTTTGTCCAGGCTTCCATTGAAGTCTTGCAATGTTTAGTGTGGTTTATTTGGGATGGCTTCACACTCAACATTATTGAAGCCAACGACTTTTCGTTTTGACTTTCCCATTTTGCCTGCTCCACTGAACTCATTTCCTCTGTCTTGGAAAATTTTCCACTTACTATCTGCCATAGCTCGGAATGTATTAACACACTCTGCATCTGGACACACCAGGAATCATAATTGCTGTCATCCAGCTTTTCTATTTGATAGAGAGACGAACTCATTATTATTTTGCAATTTTTTTTATTTTACCTAATGATTTCAAAGATGGGTCCTGGGCCCATAACCTGTTGGAGTTTTAAAGTGGATCCCACGAGAAATCAAAAAGCAACCGATCTTGCTAAGACAAAAGTTTATTGGGAAGTGATAAGTTAGGATTATAATCATACATAAGCAATTGGAAAAAGTTATTTACATAAAACGTTAGACAAGTATATAAACAATTTAAACTGTAATTAAGAGAGAGCATAATATTTGTGTTGGAACTATACTTGAGAGTTTTACTTTCTAACAAATATCATATGAAGCCAAACACAATTTTTACAAAACAAAAACATTTACAAAGGAAAATAAAATTGTCAGAAACAAAAAATTAATAGTTTGAATGAAAGAACAACAACTTGAGTGAGCTACCACCAAGTTTTATAGGCTGGAGTTACAGCGGTCGACAGGCCGATAATCACTCTGCTTTAGTGGTGCTTGATGGTCTATGTATTGTAACGATGAAATCAGCACCTAACTACTTTCGGAACAAACCAAGAGCCAAGTACAAAAATACCCTTATCGAAGACAACAACCATCTATAAAAATTCCCGAGAGAGCGCGCCCATCTCTCTCTGGGGGAAAATGCGCTGAATGGAAGAGTGGAGAGAACACCATCTCTCTTCATTGGAATGGAACCTTCTAGATAGCTTTTGTGCCAGTACTTTCGAGTAGAGTCCCGAACCTCTCAGCTCACTATATAAGGAGAAATTTTTTGAGCACAGACACAGTTTATTTTTGAAAGCGAAAGTGTATAGTTCGAAGTTAAAAGTATCCAGAAGTGAATTTAAGTTGCATACTATTGAGATTGATGATTAATAAAATATTTGAAGTGAAGTGAAGTGTGTTTAATTTCAAAAGGAAATAATTGACGGTTGACAGTTAAAAAGAAATAAGTTTTATATCGAACCGTGGTAAAACGTTACATTGGTGTCAGAAGTGGGATAAAACTTATTTTATCTGTGCATTTAAATAAATTATCTTAAAATAAAAAGTGCGTGTGTGTTTTTTTTAAATAAATAAACAGACAATGGGTAAAATTTTTAATGATTTAAATTGTGTTGAACTTAAAGCAGAACTAAATAAACGAGGTCTTCCTACTGCTGGATCAAAAAATGACCTCATTATTCGTCTGCAGGAACATTTAAGACAACAAGGTGAAAACCCAGACACGTTTATTTTCACGATTGAAATGGAGGAAGAGCAAGTAAGTATTAGTTCAGATATGACAAATATGATGGCTCTGCTGCTCGCCCAGTTCGAAGAACAAAGAAAAGAACAAAAGAATGAACAGAAGAATCTTCTCGAACAAATGGAAAAACATAGTGTTGAGCATAAGAATCTTCTAGAGGAACAGAAAAACATCCTCGAAAGTAAATTAACTGTATTTGAAAACAAGTTCATTGCTCTTGATGAACGTTTTGAAGGCGTCGAAAAACAATTTTCGAAAGTAGACCCAAAGATCGAGAACGTTCAAGATAAGTTCGAGACAGTGAAAAATAAAATTCAGAGCATTACGATTGAACTAGATAGAGTTCGGAAAATGAAGATTCGAGAAAGTTCTGGTGACTTTGTAAAGCGAAAGGAAATGCATCCGCCAACCTTTGATGGACAAACTTCTTGGTCGATTTACAAGAAGCAGTTTGAGGCAGCCGCGGCAACAAATGGCTGGGATGACGAAGACAAATTTATAGCTCTGACGCTTGCCCTAAGAGGACCTGCTGCTGAATTGTTGCAAACCATACCAGCGGACAAGAACGGCAACTTCACAGCTCTTGTTCAGGCCATTGACAAACGCTTTGGAGATGGCCATATGCAAGAAGTCTTCCGCGTCCAACTCAATACCAGAATCCAGAAAAGAGGAGAAAGTCTGCAACAACTTCAAGCAGATATCGAACGGCTGGCTCACCTGGCATATCCAACTGCAGGAGAGGAAATAATAAACCAGTTCGCAACAGAAGCATTTGTCCGCGCTGTATCCGACATCAACCTTCAGCGAGCGATTCGAACTGCCGGAAAACGCACGCTTCCTGAAGCATTGGCGTTCGCTCTAACTATGGAAGCAGCAGAACAGGCTTCACAAGGAATCCATCGGGTAAGAGAAATAGAAGTTGAAGAATGCTCCTGTCAGAGAACCGCATTCCAAAGAAGTCAGCGAGACGGACCTGCTCGATGCTGGAACTGTAACAAGACCGGACATCTCCAGCGCCAGTGCAGATTGCCACCAAGAAGAGCTGCATGTCAACATTGTGGAAGTAGAAATAGTACTCGAGAGCAGGTAAGCAATAACACCAACATTCCTGCTCAGCTTGTTTCCCAGCCGGGAAACGAGTAAGAACCAACTTCGAGGGGCAGAAGCTGGTTTCTGGTATCGATGGTCCCAGAAACACTATCCAGGTCTCACAGACTAAACGAAACAACAAAAGTCTGACTGTGGAGGGAACATTAAACGGCAAGAAACACGTGGCTACAATCGACACTGGTGCCACTGCCTCCATTGTAAGAAGGGACTTGGTTAAGATGACATGGCTACATAACACCCATAGCTATCGTCTGAAAACTGCTACAGGAGAGGCAGCAAAAGTGTAGGGAGAAGTTCGTCTTCCGATTGGCAGAACTGGAGTTTTCACATCTGTTTTTGGTAGCAGATATATGTGACGAGTGCATCATTGGAATCGACTTCATGAAAGAACATGGAATAATTCTGTATATTGGTAAGCAAGTTCTTAGTTATCAAAATGTAGATATTCCTATGGTTTATGGTGACGAAAAATCATCAACTCTAAGAAGTGTCATCAAAGAAGACATATGCTTGCCGTCTTCTTCTGAAGTGTTCGTTTGGGCTAAAATAAAAGGCGATTTGGGTGGTCATCGATACCTCATGGTGGAGCCAGATACTGACCAGGGCTCCCAAATCATCATCGTTGGGAAGACTCTTGTGGCACCAAGGAACAACATGGTACCTGTACGGATTCTGAACATTAAACCGTACGAAGTTAAGTTGAGAAAAGGAGAAATAGTCGGAAAATGTGAACCTGTGTCAGCGATAACTAAGATCACAGAAGAGCACACGAAGAAGCCTGCGAACTCCGAACAACTAAAGGCAAAAATCCTTAACTCAACCAATCTAAGTCAACATCAACTAAGTATTGCTGGTAGCCTTCTTCATGAGTATGCTGACATATTTTCTTCATCAAGTGGGCAGTATGATCGAACACAACTTGTGCAGCACCGGGACGAAACAGGAGACGCCAGACAGATTCGTCAACCAGCAAGACGTCTACCCTTAGCCAAACAAGCAGAAGTTGAAGAGATGATATCGGGCATGAAGAAAGATGGGCTGATCGAAAACTCTAAAAGCCCTTGGGCGTCGCCAGTGGTCCTTGTCAAAAAGAAGGACGGAAGCACTCGATTTTGTGTGGACTACAGAAGGCTAAACGATGTGACAAAGAAAGACAGCTATCCTCTGCCCAGAATCAGCGATACCTTAGATGCAATGGAAGGTGCTAAATGGTTCTCTACACTAGACCTAAAGAGCGGCTACTGGCAGGTAGAAATTCACCCAGAAGATCGTGAAAAGACAGCTTTCTCCACAGGAAATGGTCTGTGGCAATTTAAAGTGATGCCATTTGGACTGTGCAACGCTCCGGCTACATTTGAGCGTTTGATGGAATGCGTTTTACAAGGACTAACCTGGAAATCTTGCCTGGTCTATTTGGACGATGTCATCGTGTATGGGAAAACATTTGACGAACATTGTGACAACCTGAAAGCTGTATTCCAGAGGCTTCGAGAAGCACACCTCAAGCTTAATCCAGATAAATGTGCTCTTTTCAAGACCGAAGTTAAATATTTGGGACACATCATCTCATCCCAAGAAGTAAAGACTGATCCTGAAAAAGTTAACACAGTAAAGAATTGGCCAACACCACAGGACAAACATCAACTCCGAAGCTTCCTTGGCCTAGCCACATATTACCGGCGTTTTGTGAAGGATTTTGCTGGAATCGCCAAAAGCTTGCATCAGCTTACAGAGAAGGGAAAGCCTTTCAAATGGTCAGGTGAGTGTGAGAAAAGCTTCCAGGAGTTAAAGCTGCGCTTATGTAATGCTCCTGTGCTTACCTACCCAACTCCAGGAAAACCTTTCATTATTGACGCGGATGCAAGTAATATTGGAATTGGAGCTGTACTGTCACAAGTCCACGACGGAGAAGAAAAGGTTGTCGCCTACTACAGTAAGGTACTCTCGAAGCCAGAACGGAATTATTGCGTGACCAGAAGGGAACTTCTAGCTCTGATATTGGCAACAAAACACTTCCATAAGTACATCTATGGACAGAAGTTCCTTCTCCGAACAGACCATGGAGCACTCAATTGGCTTCTGAACTTTAAAAATCCTGAAGGTCAAGTAGCAAGGTGGATCGAGACACTACAGACATATGACTACCAAATTCAACATCGAAGAGGAAAGTTGCATACTTATAATTGGCCAACACCACAGGACAAACATCAACTCCGAAGCTTCCTTGGCCTAGCCACATATTACCGGCATTTGTGAAGGATTTTGCTGGAATCGCCAAAAGCTTGCATCAGCTTACAGAGAAGGGAAAGCCGTTCAAATGGTCAGGTGAGTGTGAGAAAAGCTTCCAGGAGTTAAAGCTGCGTTTATGTAATGCTCCTGTGCTTACCTACCCAACTCCAGGAAAACCTTTCATTATTGACGCGGATGCAAGTAATGTCGGAATTGGAGCTGTACTGTCACAAGTCCACGACGGAGAAGAAAAGGTTGTCGCCTACTACAGTAAGGTACTCTCGAAGCCAGAACGGAATTATTGCGTGACCAGAAGGGAACTTCTAGCTCTGATATTGGCAACAAAACACTTCCATAAGTACATCTATGGACAGAAGTTCCTTCTCCGAACAGACCATGGAGCACTCAATTGGCTTCTGAACTTTTAAAATCCTGAAGGTCAAGTAGCAAGGTGGATCGAGACACTACAGACATATGACTACCAAATTCAACATCGAAGAGGAAAGTTGCATACTATTGAGATTGATGATTAATAAAATATTTGAAGTGAAGTAAAGTGTGTTTAATTTAAAAGGAAATAATTGACGGTTGACAGTTAAAAAGAAATAAGTTTTATATCGAACCGTGGTAAAAACGGTACAATATTTTTTTCTTTCATAATTCGGTTTCAGCTATAACCTATGCCAGTTTTTATTGAAATCGCTCAAGAAACAACAAAGTTGACATTTTTATGAACCACCCTGTTTTTAAAATATTTTTTTCTTTCATAATTCGGTCTCAGCTATAACCTGTGCCAGTTTCATACACAAAAGTTATAAGCAATTAAAGTTTGCACCGTTCCTTGGCAAAACTGCTTCAATTACTCTATATAGTGTAACGTTTTACCACGGTTCGATATAAAATTTATTTATTTTTAACTGTCAACCGTCAATTATTTCCCTTTTAAATTAAACACACTTTACTTTACTTCAAATATTTTATTAATCACCAATCTCAATAGTTTGCAACTTAAATTTACTTCCGGATACTTTTAACTTCGAACTTTACACTTTCGCTTACAAAAATAAACTGTGTCTGTGCTCAAAAAGTTTCTCCTTATATAGTGAGCTGAGAGGTTCGGGACTCTACTCGAAAGCACTGGCACAAAAGCTATCTAGAAGGTTCCATTCCAATGAAGAGAGATGGCGTTCTCTCCACTCTTCCATTCAGCGCATTTTCCCCCTGAGAGAGATGGGCGCGCTCTCTCGGGATTTTTTTATAAATGGTTGTTGTCTTCAATAAGGGTATTTTTGTACTTGGCCAAGTACAAAAATACCCTTATCGAAGACAACAACCATTTCTAAAAAAAATCCCGAGAGAGCGCGCCCATCTCTCTTAGGGGGAAAATGCGCTGAATGGAAGAGTGGAGAGAACGCCATCTCTCTTCATTGGAATGGAACCTTCCAGAAGCTTATGTGCCAGTACTTTCGAGTAGAGTCCCGAACCTCTCAGCTCACTATATAAGGAGAAACTTTTTGAGCACAGACACAGTTTATTTTTGAAAGCGAAAGTGTAAAGTTCAAAGTTAAAAGTATCCGGAAGTGAATTTAAGTTGCATACTATTGAGATTGGTGATTAATAAAATATTTGAAGTGAAGTAAAGTGTGTTTAATTTAAAAAGGAAATAATTGACGGTTGACAGTTAAAAAGAAATAAGTTTTATATCGAACCGTGGTAAAACGTTACATTGGTGTCAGAATAAGGGATAAAACTTATTTTATCTGTGCATTTAAGTAAATTAACTTAAAATAAAAAGTGCGTGCGTGTTTTTTTTTTTTTTAAATAAATAAACAGACAATGGGTAAAATTTTGAATGATTTAAATTGTGTTGAACTTAAAGCAGAACTAAACAAACGAGGTCTTCCTACTGCTGGATCAAAAAATGACCTCATTATTCGTCTGCAGGAACATTTAAGACAACAAGGTGAAAACCCAGACACGTTTATTTTCACGATTGAAATGGAGGAAGAGCAAGTAAGTACTAGTTCAGATATGACCAATATGATGGCTCTTCTGCTCGCCCAGTTCGAAGAACAAAGAAAAGAACAAAAGAATATTCTCGAAGAGCAAAGAAAAGAGCAAAAGAATCTTCTCGAAGATCAACGCAAAGAGCAAAAGAATCTTCTCGAACGATTTGAAGATCAACGCAATGAGCAAAAGAATCTTCTCGAAGAGCAAAGAAGAGAACAAAAGAATGAACAGAAGAATCTTCTCGAACAAATGGAAAAACAAAGTGTTGAGCATAAGAATCTTCTAGAGGAACAGAAAAACATCCTCGAAAGTAAATTAACTGTATTTGAAAACAAGTTCATTGCTCTTGATGAACGTTTTGAAGGCGTCGAAAAACAATTTTCGAAAGTAGATGCAAAGATCGAGAACGTTCAAGATAAGTTCGAGACAGTGGAAAATAAAATTCAGAGCATTACGATGGAACTAGATAGGGTTCGAAAAATGAAGATTCGAGAAAGTTCTGGCGAACTTCCAAAGCGAAAGGAAATGCATCCGCCAACCTTTTATGGACAAACTTCTTGGTCGATCTACAAGAAGCAGTTTGAGGCAGCCGCAGCAACAAATGGCTGGGATGACGAAGACAAATCTATAGCTCTGACGCTTGCCCTTAGAGGAACTGCTGCTGAATTATTGCAAAGCTTACCAGCAGACAAGAACGGCAACTTCACGGCTCTTGTACAGGCCATTGACAAACGTTTTGGAGATGGCCATATGCAAGAAGTCTTCCGCGTCCAACTCAATACCAGAGTCCAGAAAAGAGGAGAAAGTCTGCAACAACTTCAAGCAGATATCGAACGGCTGGCTCACCTGGCATATCCAACTGCAGGAGAGGAAATAATAAACCAGTTCGCAACAGAAGCATTTGTCCGCGCTGTATCCGACATCAACCTTCAGCGAGCGATTCGAACTGCCGGAAAACGCACGCTTCCTGAAGCATTGGCGTTCGCTCTAACTATGGAAGCAGCAGAACAGGCTTCACAAGGAATCCATCGGGTAAGAGAAATAGAAGTTGAAGAATGCTCCTGTCAGAGAACCGCATTCCAAAGAAGTCAGCGAGACGGACCTGTTCGATGCTGGAATTGTAATAATACCGGGCATCTTCAGTGGCAGTGCAGATTGCCACCAAGAAAAGCTGCATGTCACCATTGTGGAAGCAGAGAAAACAACAGAGAACAACGTGGCAACTACACCAACGCTCCTCTTACTCGACTTGTTCCACAACCAGAAAAACAGGTAAGAAGTATCGATGGCCCCAGAATCACTGTCCAGGTCTCACAGACTAAACGAAACAACAAAAGTCTGACTGTGGAGGCGACGTTAAACGGCAAGAAACACGTGGCTACAATCGACACAGGTGCCACTGCCTCCATTGTAAGAAGGGACTTGGTCAAGATGACATGGCTGCATAACACCAATAGCTATCGTCTGAAAACTGCTACAGGAGAGGCAGCAAAAGTGTACGGAGAAGTTCGTCTTCCGATTCGTTTGGCAGAACTGGAGTTTTCGCATCTGTTTTTGGTAGCAGATATATGTGACGAGTGCATCATTGGAATCGACTTCATGAAAGAACATGGAATAATTCTGGATATTGGTAAGCAAGTTCTTAGTTATCAAAATGTAGAGATTCCTATGGTTTATGGTGATGAAAAATCATCAACTCTAAGAAGTGTCATCAAAGAAGACATATGCTTGCCGTCTTCTTCTGAAGTGTTCGTTTGGGCTAAAATAAAAGGCGATTTGGGTGGTCATCGATACCTCATGGTGGAACCAGATACTAACCAAGGCTCCCAAAACATCATCGTTGGGAAGACTCTTGTGGCACCAAAGAACAACATGGTACCTGTACGGATTCTGAACATCAAACCGTACGAAGTTAAGTTGAGAAAAGGAGAAATAGTCGGAAAATGTGAACCTGTGTCAGCGATAACTAAGATCACAGAAGAGGACACGAAGAAGCCTGCGAACTGCGAACAACTAAAGACAAAAATCCTTAACTCAACCAATCTTAGTCAACATCAACTAAGTATTGCCGGTAGCCTTCTTCATGAGTATGCTGACATATTTTCTTCACCAAGTGGGCAGTATGGTCGAACACAACTTGTGCAGCATCGGATCGACACAGGAGACGCCAGACCGATTCGTCAACCAGCAAGACGTCTCCCCCTAGCCAAACAAGCTGAAGTTGAAGAGATGATATCAAGCATGAAGAAAGATGGGCTGATCGAAAACTCTAAAAGCCCTTGGGCATCGCCAGTGGTCCTTGTCAAAAAGAAGGACGGAAGCACTCGATTTTGTGTGGACTACAGAAGGCTGAACGATGTGACAAAGAAAGACAGCTATCCTCTGCCCAGAATCAGCGATACTTTAGATGCAATGGAAGGTGCTAAATGGTTCTCTACATTAGACCTAAAGAGCGGCTACTGGCAGGTAGAAATTCATACAGAAGATCGTGAAAAGACAGCTTTCTCCACAGGAAATGGTCTGTGGCAATTCAAAGTGATGCCATTTGGACTGTGCAACGCTCCGGCTACATTTGAGCGTTTGATGGAATGCGTTTTACAAGGACTTACTTGGAAATCTTGCCTGGTCTATTTGGACGATGTCATCGTGTATGGGAAAACATTTGACGAACATTGTGACAACCTAAAAGCTGTATTCCAGAGGCTTCGAGAAGCACACCTCAAGCTTAATCCAGATAAATGTGCTCTTTTCAAGACCGAAGTTAAATATTTGGGACACATCATCTCATCCCAAGGAGTAAAGACTGATCCTGAAAAAGTTGACACTGTGAAGAATTGGCCAACACCACAGGACAAACATCAACTCCGAAGCTTCCTTGGCCTAGCCACATACTACCGGCGTTTTGTGAAGGATTTTGCTGGAATCGCCAAAAGCTTGCATCAGCTTACAGAAAAGGGAAAGCCTTTCAAATGGTCAGGTGAGTGTGAGAAAAGCTTCCAGGAGTTAAAGCTGCGTTTATGCAATGCTCCTGTGCTTACCTACCCTACTCCAGGGAAACCTTTTATTATTGACGCGGATGCAAGTAATGTCGGAATTGGAGCTGTACTGTCACAAGTCCACGACGGAGAAGAAAAGGTTGTCGCCTACTACAGTAAGGTACTCTCGAAGCCAGAACGGAATTATTGCGTGACCAGAAGGGAACTTCTAGCTCTGATATTGGCAACAAAACACTTCCATAAGTACATCTATGGACAGAAGTTCCTTCTCCGAACAGACCATGGAGCACTCAATTGGCTTCTGAACTTTAAAAATCCTGAAGGTCAAGTAGCAAGGTGGATCGAGAGACTACAGACATATGACTACCAAATTCAACATCGAAGAGGAAAGTTGCATTCAAACGCAGACGCATTATCTCGACGGCCTTGCAAACAGGACTGCAAACATTGCACACGCCAAGAAGAAAAGGAAATGATTGCCGTCCAACGAATAAGAGCTGATCCCATTTACGGTTGGAGTAATGAAGAACTTAGGACTGCCCAACAAGAAGACTCGGACATAGAGCCCATTCTTGCGTGGAAAGAACACCAAGAAAAACCAGAGTGGTGTGACATCTCCGACAGAAGTCCGGCCCTGAAAGCATATTGGGCACAATGGGACTCACTTCATGTGGAGGAAGGTGTTCTAAGGCGTAAGTGGGAATCCGCAGACGGTAAGTCCTATGTGATGCAGCTGGTCGTTCCTCGGTCCAAGGTTAATGACGTTCTTCGAGAGATGCATGACGGAGCTTCCGGAGGTCATTTGGGAGTCAATAAGACTTTGGAAAAGATACGACAACGCTTCTACTGGCTACATGCAAGAGAGGACGTCGAAAAGTGGTGCCGAAAATGTGATACTTGTGCTGCTAGCAAAGGCCCAGGTAGGAAGCTTCAAAGTAAAATGCAACAATACAACGTAGGCACGCCTTTCGAGAGGATTGCAGTAGACGTCGCAGGCCCTTTTCCTGAGACCAACAGTGGAAACCGATACATCCTTGTAGTCATGGATTACTTCAGCAAGTGGCCTGAGGCATTTGCCATCCCAAACCAAGAAACCAAAACAGTTGTGGATCAGATTGTCTTCAATTGGGTGAGCAGGTTCGGCGTACCGATGGAACTTCATTCCGACCAAGGAAGGAACTTCGAATCTAACATCTTCCAGGAAGTTTGTGCGCTCCTTGGCATTAAAAAGACGAGGACAACGCCGCTTCATCCACAATCTGATGGGATGGTCGAGCGATTCAACCGGACGCTAAAGGAACATCTATCTAAGGTTGTCTGCGACTACCAACGAGACTGGGATAGACATATTCCATTATTCCTAATGGCATATAGGAGTGCAGTACATAGCTCGGCAGGACATACACCATCGGAAATCTTGTTTGGAACGTCAATACGACTGCCTAGTGAGGTGAAATTTGGATGCCGGACAATTGAGCCACAACGAACAGAAGAATATGTGAATAACCTCAAAGAAAGGCTCATTGACATTCATCAACGAACCAGAGCATTCATAAAAACATCTAGTGATCGGATGAAAACACGTTATGATGCCCGAGCAACAACAACAGGATTTCAAGAAGGAGACCTCGTGTGGTTTTACAATCCCCATCGACAAAAGGAACTGTCACCAAAGCTTCAACAGAACTGGGAAGGACCCTACACTGTTGTGAAGAGACTAAATGATGTGGTCTACCGTATACAGAGAGGAGTAAGAGGGAAACTGAAAGTAGTTCATTGTGACCGTTTGCATCGTTATAATGGCGAAAGGAGCGACAGAATTGTTCGGGACGATCAATCTTAAGAGGGGGGCAATGTAACGATGAAATCAGCACCTAACTACTTTCGGAACAAACAAAGAGCCAAGTACAAAAATACCCTTATCGAAGACAACAACCATTTATAAAAAAAAAATCCCGAGAGAGCGCGCCCATCTCTCTTAGGGGGAAAATGCGCTGAATGGAAGAGTGGAGAGAACGCCATCTCTCTTCATTGGAATGGAACCTTCCAGAAGTGCCAGTGGGAGGACAGTCCTCCTTTTCAAATATTTGTCCTCCCGTCCTTCCTCACTTTGAAATGTCCTGCTTTTCAAAAATCTGAAGGATATATTCAATAATTCCTTTTGTATTGGGGTATTCACGATCCGGTGGAACTGGTCTAGTAATTGAGTGCAAAGATTGCGAACAGAAGTATTATTGACAAACCAAAAGGAACATTGAAACAAGGTTTAATGAGCATCTGGCCAACAAAAAGCTCAAGAGACCTAATAAATCTGCGGTTGCATTGCACTTGATAGAAAACGACCATGATGTGACGAAGGAAAATTTAAAGCTCATCAAACATGTAAGTGATTGCAGATTTTTAGACGCATACGAAAATTCTTCTCTTTTTAACATCGTAAAAAGAAACTAACTAAACCTTTGTACTAAAGTTAGTTAATTGTTTTTCTTTCTCACACTATTCATTTAATGAAGAAATTAAAAACCTTTTATTATATTTTGCGTATTTTAGTCAATAAAGAGAAGTGCTGAAGATGGAATCATGCACTTTGCCGAAATGCATACAGAATTGACGTTTGTTTTTATTTCTTATTATTTTGTATTTATGTTGATAAAGTAAGAGTAAAAGCTAGGGGAAAAATAAAGTGAAGTCAATAAGGCATTTTGACTTAAATTTTCTTTTATTGTTAATGGTCTACTATCGTTGTAAAAGTGAAAAAGTGTAACATTTTCTTACACTCCGACAACAAAATATACTGAAGACAATCTTACAACACTTTTGCACTTTTACTATACCTCAACCCCATTGTAACAGAAAAATACAAGAGTGTAAAATTTGCAAACGTGTATTTGATAGGAAGCAAAATGTCATTCTTGCTGTCAGCTCTTGGTTGTGTGTGTATTTTCTGCAGTGTTACAACGGAATAGATAAAGTGCGTTTACGAAACCGCTTGGAAAAATGGTAAGTTTTGTCAAGTTTATCCAATGCCCTCCCTGAAAATTTTCATTGGGGACAATTCTGTAGAGAAAAACTTGGCAAGTTTTGTTATCCCATCAGAAATACCCCTTTTCAATTTAAAGTTATTCATTTTTATCATTGTACGTCTGTATTTCAAAGTAGCCAGTGCAGTGGTTAGCGTATTACACTAGTAAGCCGAGAGTTCTAGTACTGGATCTAAATTAAACCAATTTTTGTTTTCTCTCGAGGTGGAATAGTAATTACTGGCGAGGGCCTGGTTGTCTTTGAAAGTACTTGGTTGCCTGGCGCCTTGTAAGCAAACTAAATTGATTTTCCATGCGGCAAGGATTTTATTTATAATGAGCTTTCGAATTTAAAAAAATAAGTAGGTGTCTACCGTATTTTATTTGTATGTTCATGTTTGGAAAAAATTGTGTCCTCCTTTAGTTTCGAAGAAATATGGGAACCCTAGTAATAGTATAACAAAAATTTCTTCTAAAGTTTTTAATAATTTGGGAAGAAGAAATAGTCAGTCTTCAGATTTCTATAAAATTAATAATATGGGTGAAACTCGTTAAACAACGATTAGTCTCTAAGTTAAGAAACATTTAATTTACTTTAAATTTTTTTTTACTATAAATGAAAACAATGTTCCACTGTGCACAGCAACACACCGCCATTCGCGTGTACCACTTCCGCGCGTTCAACTGCATAAAGACTTACTAAACCTTTATTAATTCCAATAATCGAAATAGGCAGTAGAATTGTAACCATGACAAAATATAAAAATTAATTTCTTTCTCTCCTCATTTTTAGGTCTATAACTGGCTGAACAGAATAGAATGACGGAACTGAAGCCGCAGACGGAACTGGAAGAGCTGTCAAAAAGTGCCGTACGTTATTTTTTTTACATGTCCACAATGGAGCTGTACAGCTTTGAAAGTATTTTGAAGAAAAACAAAAGAATATTCTTGTGTACAAGCTCAGAATTCACATTTTTTGTTTCCAATAATTTTCCTTTTAATAAATAATTTTTTTCGCCATACAAATAACCACAATATTTTTTTCCGACCCAAAAAGTTGTTTTTTTTCTTCATACAAAATTAAACGTCAAAAATGCCGTACGTCAAAAGTTAAAAGTTGGTGAACTCTTCCGTCTGCGTCTGCAGTTCCGTATGCGTCTACGTTCCGTTGTGTTCGCAACATTGAATTTGCGTGTAATCAATATTTTGACAGCTATTCCGGCTCCGCCTCCGTCTGCGTCACTATTCTGTTCAGCCAGTAAGTGTTTGTGTTGTTCTTTTTTTCCGGGATTCTGGGGGTGTCATGACCCCTATGACCCCCCCCCCCCACTGGACACAAACATTTCAAAACATCTTTTTTAAGGCGTGTTACAGAAAGTCCAGAATATTTATTAGATGAGAATTTAATCTCAACCAGCGCAGCAATACAAGTATTCTTCTCTTTGTCAACTTTTAAATTTATTTTATAAGAACTTTTGGTTTTTGCTATTGTTTACCGATAAAAATTTTACTGCAATAGCTATAAAATCACCAATAAAACACATCTTTTATCGTTTTATTTTAATTATGTTAAAATTACAACATTTTTGTTTTTTTATTTTAAGAAATCAATTGTGGTCATCCCGGAATACTTTATAATGGATGGATTGAAAATGCAGACTCAGGGACTGGATTAGGTGCCAGTGTAATATTTAGATGTCTGCCAGACATGCTGCTGCAAGGCTATTCGTCAAGTGTTTGTCAAATCGACGGCCGATGGCATCATTCGCTCCCGGAGTGCTTAGCACCATGCGTGATACCTGCAATTTCACAAGGAAAAGTAAGACCTATCGACCCAATTCTTGACGAAAATGTGACAGCTACAACTTACAACCCTACAACAACGACAACAACAACAACCCACATTCCACTTTCTTTACCCTTCACTGAAAAAGTTAATCATGGCACTGTATTAGAAGTGAAATGTTCAGAGCACTATGAGTTTCCAATTGTATCACATAGTCACCCCACATGTAAAAACGGAACATGGAGCACAATTCCGCGATGCACACCCGCCAGATGTAAAGATATGCCAAAATCTCCGAAGCACGGAATGGTCTTGGCTCCAAAAACAGAACACGGGATGAAGGCAACGTTTAAATGCAGAGATGGATTTGTTTTGATAGACCCAGCTGGGAAGGAGATTCTAAACACGTATGATCATGTAGTAACGTGCTCTTTTGGAAACTGGACAGGTGAAACACCTCAATGCCAAGAAGTATACTGCTCTTTTCCTGGATATATACCAAATGGAAAAGTTCTCCTTGTAGGAAACATGGGACTATACGACTATCGCCCATATGTTAGAAAAGTACGTAATTTTGCAATATTTATTTTTAATTATATTTTCGTAATGAGTTATCTTGGAACTGTATGAGTTCTAAAAGATAAAATAAAATAAAAGTTGTATTAACAAATGTTACCGAGAATTTATCTTCTCATCATTATAGTACACAGTTACGGAAGGTGACCGTTAGATTACCTACATATATTTTGTCTAAAAAAATGTCAACACTTTCAATTCGGTTTTTACTCAATAATAATTCCAAATATTTAAAAAAAAATATTTATAAGTATAAATAAAATAATATGGATTTTCCGCTTTTTGACAAAAATTATATAGGGTAGAGCGAGGAGGATTTGACGAAAGGAGGCTTTGTCATTTTCAAATATAAGGCCACACATAACGCGAAAGAAAAAAAAAATCCGAATGTGCTATGTTATCAGTTGCACAAATGAAAACATCAGTTGTACCTCTGCCTTTCGGCCCAACGCACGTGTTTTTGTTTTTGGTCAACTTTTTTGGTAATTTTGTATATTTTCTTTGTTGGGAAACCATGTGTAAATACTTAGTTTTTTTTTGTATCTTAACTGATTGTGACTATTAATACATTCATATTAAATTGAACAACAGTGTTTAGTTAAAATACTGCAAAATTTCGGTAAGTTGAAATAAAAAGTTAAAGTTTTATATTAAAGGAGGATTTAAACTTAGAAAAAGGAGGATTTGACAATTTGTCAAATTCTCCTAATCGTTTCTTTGACAGACAATTATTTGTTTTTTAATCAATGTTTATTAAATAATTACTTTATATAGCAAAATGTGTCAAATATTTATAAAAGAAAACACCCTGAAAGGGTCCTAGATGAAGAAGCCCTCAAAAAAACACTGAACGATATAAACCGCAAAACTATAACGCCAACAACTGCTGCGTGGAAATATAACGTATCGTATTCTTCTATCGATGAGTGCGAAAAGTTCAGCGTCAGAGACTCAGACACTTCATTATCATTACGATGGCAAAGCATCGACGACGAGGAATTAGAAGGACTAACATTAAGCAAAAACATTGTCGCTCGTCCCGAAAATTATGTTCTTATACAATTCGGAAATAAAAAGGTGTTCTATTACCTTACTGGTATTAGATGTTGCAGAGAATACCCTTTTACCATACCCAATCAAATATTTCAGGAGACAAAATAAATCAAAATGTTTTTTATGAGCCTTTAGTAGAAGACGTTAAACTTGCACTTTCAATGGACTTAGTAGCAAAACTTCCAAGCCCTGTGCAACTGCCTGGAACCTCCAGATCCAAGGAGAAACTTAAATTTAAAGCAGATTTTGCTAATCTTGATATTCGCTAAATTATTTATTTTATTTTTCTTTGATCAAATTTGAAGTTTAATTTAAAATAACTTATTACAACTTAATCTATAAACTATTCTGTATATTTTGTTAATTTTTCTAAATAAAATTATCTGTGTGTTACGTTCTTAAGTGAAAATTCTTAAACTGGCAAATTCTCCTACCTATTGTCAGAACCTCCTACGGCAATGTCAAATCCTCCTATAAAGTGGGAGGATTTGTCACTTTTACTTTATTTCTTCTTCGCTTCACATCACGAAAACCCTTAAGATTACACTATTGGAATAAACACTATTTTCAAGTCAAATATATAAGGAAAGTTTTATACCCCGACATTTTTAACGGTGCGCTAGATTTTGGTTCAAAATGACGTATAATCATTTTTGTGTCAAATCCTCCTCGCCTTACCCTACATGACTCCGAGCAACCAACACTTTTAAGTGACCGACGCACGATAACAAAAAAATAAAAAATAACATTATTTCTATTAACAAATACATAATATAATTTTAAAAATTGTAAAACTATATTTTACAAAATTCTGCAAATAATAAAAAAATTTAAACATTTTTTTTGTTAAAAAGAATTTTGAAAAGCAGAATATTGAAAATAAGCAGAATTTTGGCAACCCTCGTAACGTAGATATAATATTCAGTGTTTATAAAAAAAACTCCGTTTCATTATTTTGACTGAAAATGTAATTTTTTACAGCTTGTGCATGCATATTAGGTGGTCCGTTATTTCCTAAACTTATTTTTTGTTTGGATCACCCTGTACACCCCCTGTATAAAAAGTTTATGCCCTACAGTAAATTTATGGACCAAAAACAAAAACTTGGCCGAGCTCATTAACCCTTGCATTTAAAGCTATAGTCTTCCCATACACATTTTTACGGAATTTATGAAGTTTTTACGTATTTTTTCTCCTGAACAATACTGCAAATATTGCTTATTTTCTTGTTGTTTTTTGTTATGAGATTATCCCTTTGAAAAAAAATCATTCAAAGTTTATGAAGGAAAAATATCTATAGAAAATATTTTCAAAATTATTTCTTTTTTTTATGTTAAGAGGCACAGGATAGAATTTGTTTGCCCCCCCTGGGTACGCCCTTGAACCCCTAGATTTGTGAGTGGCCGTCAAGCTGGGTCCGCTACAAAAGAATTTCGAAATTCTAATGATGAAGGAATTTAGTGCTGATTTTTGGGCTACTAATGACCGAAATCCCGAATTCAATCCTCCACAATTTGTGTATTAGATGTAGAATGGGTTCATTACAAAAACTACCAACTTTCACTTTTCTACTCCCACTAGTTTAGTTTGTATGACGTTTAAACAAACCCCTATAATTGCACACCTCTAAACACAAAAATTCAAAAAACTAATGATGAAGGAATTTAGTTCTGATTTTAGTTCAATTAATTTCTGAAATTCAGAATCAAATACTCCATCATTTGATCTTTAAATACCTAAACACCTATATAGGTGTAGGTACCTATTTACTCTATGATTTGACTTAATTCCCAGACCATAAAATAGTTGAATAGAATTGTGTAAGTAGGTAAGTAGGTAATTATAAAAAAAACTTACAATTTATTTGTGGGTAGGTACGCACCAGTTGAATTGAACTACAGCAGCAAAACCTTAAATATCGGAATTATATAAAGAAATATATAAAACCAGCCCAAGAACAAAAATCCGGAAAGTTGAATTACGTCGTTTGCGCAACAATGAAAGAGGAAGGTGTACACCAAATGCAGAACACTTTTCAGAATAAACCGAGCTCGTACGAGGAAATATATTGGCTATGGAGATGGTTGCAGACAACCGGACATATGGGACCAGAAGAATTCGCTGCCGAACAAGAAATTATTATGAAAAGGCTGGAAGACAACCAAAAGAACCGCCTTCTCCGAGAACAGCAAGCAATTGGTCAGTCAAACAATATGAAATGGTCTGAGACGAAGAAATATATGTTGACTGCTTCTGCCTTCGGTACCATATGCAAAGCTAAAATATTCGAAGGCCATGTAAAACGACTATAGTTTATCCAATTATTCTTGTCAGTACAGGGAAGATAGGACGTTTGCATCTCAGTTCGGTTGCAGCGTACTGCATAAGTCTATCGCATGTAAAAGCTCTTATCACGATGCCGTAGTTTGCATAATAAATCATCTCAAGTTTATTTGAAATTGACCAGCGTTACCACCTATTAGGTAAAATTGCACAATTACGATTTTGAAAAACAAAAAAAAAGATTTATCTTTTTCCACACCACCATGAGGTAAGATAATAGGTGCGTTTTTGTAAGGGTATCCCCAGTAGTGTACTTTAAGGTGCCTCGACTCTGAAAAAATAAGTCCTATACAAAAATGTACTATGAAGAAAAGAAAGATAATTAAATTTCCTATTTCAAGATATTGGTTACAACACTTTTTTTTTTAAATGGTGGCCGACGCACAACACCTACATAAGTGCTATTTTATTTTTGTACTCAAAAACAACACACATACTAATTTCAATCATAAAATTATTAAAGAAAAGAAGTCTGGTACTGACGAAGGCCCAAAAGAAACATTCGACAGTTGAAATATTCTTAGATTTATTTTAAATATACACTTTGGTTAAATTTTTATTCTTTTTTTACCTTTGTAAATAGTTATAACTTGAATTAAAATTTATTGCACAAACATTTTTTAAAAAATTTACCAACGATTCTTAAAAAACTACCCATTTAAAAAACACAAATTGTACAAAACTTAAAATAAAAAATACACCTTTTAAACATACAATTTACATAAAAATAATTTATTTCACATTAACTGACCGCGCGCTACGATAATCTACGCAAATAGTGTTCTTCTTAAAAGAAAAGAGCTTAAAATTTTGTAACTGCATTTTAACGTATTTTCCACACATTAAAAGAAATGCAAAAGATGAAAACACTCTACGGTAACTCTCATCATTAAAAACTTTTTTTAAAGCTCTAAAATCAAAAGCACCTCTACAGAAATCCAAGGAAAAAAAACTGAACGAGTTACCAAATGGACATGGGTAACCCTGAATGCATATTAATATAATAGGGGTTGAAGTTGAAAAGCAGCAGCAGCAGCCACAGGCCACAGACAGCTATTCATTTCAGTGCGCACTCAGATGTGCGCTCGAGAGGACGTTGGGTTTATGTCAAATGTATTTGGAAATTTACGGGCGGGCAAACACATTTTATGAAGGAGTTCTTTCAATTTAGTATGGTGCAAAAATATGGCGCGCTACTGATTTTGAAAAAGCTCTCCCATAAGACGTGTACTGCCAATTAATATTGGATAGACTTTAGCTCATCCAACGGACATTTTTGCAAATTCCATTATTCACGGGAAACATTAAACACGGGAAACAATGAAGGTGCGGCAAGATTTCAGCTTGAAACCCAACTTGGCCAACAAATCAAATGCAGCGGATTATTCATTGAGGAAAAATTTCCTTATCTTGGAGCTTCGCCAGATGGAATTATAGATGAAAACACTATATGCGTGATCAAATGCCCTTTTTCATTTGCTGGATTGGATCCAATTGCAGCCTTCAAAAACAAGAAACTTAAATTTATTACAGTTTCCGATGAAGGTTCCATAACAGGTCTTAGTAAGAGTCATATTTACTATTATCAAATTCAAGGACAATTGCATATTTCCAAAAGGAATATCTGTGTCTTTGCAATTTGGACTAGCAGCAAATATGATCTTTACGTTAAAAGAATAGAAAAAGATGACGACTTTTGAGAAAATCAAATGGTGAGCAAACTTTCATCTTTTTATGAAGTTTGGCTTTTGCCAGAGCTAGTAGATCCCCGCATCCCCCGTGGTATAGAAGTACGTACTCCATCAAGTAAATTAAAATTCAATACAGTCCACAAAAATAACAACAAAAATAATTTTCCTTTATAGTGGTGCTGAGCTTTAATCCAATTTTATTTGAAAAACTTTCTACACCATCATGCGGTATTTGAACCCGCGCATCAGATTTGCTCAGTCTTCGAAGCTGTGTACATTACGTACTCTGCTACTGCTGACCACTGACGGCACAGGTCGAGATGTGCTGTTTGTTTATCAAATGCATTTGGAGCATCAGCATTTTTATAAGCGCCTTTAAGTATGCTGTCTTGTTCCGCCTCTATTTTTCTCCGTACCTTATAGCTATATCTCCAGCCAAACAAAAATAAAACGAATTAAAATACCTAAAATTAATTCGTAAGCAATTGGTGGTAGCACCTTTAAGTTGTTGTTGTTGTTCAAAATTCAATGAAATTGACGGAATAAAGAATGGTCAAGTCTATTATGAATAATACAATACAAATAATAATAAAATAATTTTCTTTTGTTTGTGTTAATTCTCTTCTTCGTAAATTATAATGGAAATATTATAACACATGTATAAATTCAAACTCCACATTGTTATACCTACCTAAGAATGTAGTAGGTACAAAAATAATTCGTTTTTGTGGACTAGGCCTATTGGGGATACCACTTTTAAAAAAAACATGCCAAATGTCTTACCTCATGGGTGGTGTGGAAAAGACCTAACATTAAAAAGTTCCTTTTCTAGGTACCCATTATTGAACATACTAGGTAACTTTCTTTCCTGCTTCCTTCCATTTTTTCTAAATTTATAATTAAACAATAATGTAGGTATACCTGTTCAGATCAAAATGCCAGCATAAACAGAACTATAGAATTATTGTAGTTGTTTATAATGTGACACGTAGATGTCTCTTAAATGTATACCAAATTAAATTTTGTCTCTGAAATCGGAAATCACATATCCATATTTTTTTTCTCTGTATCCTTCTTCTTGATTACACCTTCAACGTGGTAAGACCTATCTACGAAATAAAACAATTAAGGCTAAATATCTGAATTCATCGACCACATACATAAGTTGTTTAAGTGAAATTATAGATGCATGTAATAAATTGAAACTCTTCCAAGAAGATGACGGAAAGGTTAGTTTAAGTGCGATTACAAAGAACAATAACTCGTTTATAAAAGTTCCTCCTTGTGACACGGAGATTTTCACATGGCCATCGTTCCGTGACATGTTCACCGCGGTATATATAAACCATCCGAAACTTTGCGCGGTTCAAAAACTTTTCCATCTTCGTGCAACGACAAAAGGCGAGGCCTACAATATAGTTTCGAAGTTTCCGCTGACGGTAGATAATTTTGAGGTGGCTTAGAAAGCACTTTCCGATCAATATGAAAATCGCAGAATTTTAGTAAACAATCAAATTAAGAACCTTTTTAACCTACCCGTTATAACAGTGGAATCTGGCAAAGACATAAAGGATTTACAACGTAATATTAACGATTTTTTATCGATCTTAAAGGCCCATAATGTGTCGATAGACTCTTGGGACCCGATTCTGGTGTACCTTTGCTCAAATCGACTTCCTGAAAACGCGCTTTCCTTATGGGAGCAGTTGATTAAAAATCCACGAGATATTCCCAATTGGAATGAGATGAATCTTTTCTTAACAAATAGGTACAGGGTACTTGAAACCGTATCCGATATTAAGTTTTCTTCAAAACCTAAAGGCCAAACAAATAAAGCACAAACTACGCAGCCAAACCAAAATCAAAGGCACAAAACTTTTCACACAAAAGTCTATAATTTCAGTTGCAAATTGTGCCAGGGTTCTCACCCACTTCGACTTTGTCCGAAGTTTTTAGAAATGAAAGTTTCTGAAAGGATTTTAAAGGTTAACGCTTTGAAATTTTGCCAAAACTGCTTATCTCCTTCTCATGAAGTAAAATCGTGTCGCAGCAATTCTCATTGCGCAGAGTGTAAGAAAAGACATCATTCACTCTTACATAATTCAACTGTTCAAAATCTTCTCCTCCATAATTCATACCAAAACAAATACAATCCACTGCATCTATCCATTCTCATCAAGTTAATACTTTCTCTGCTCAAAACAATCAACGAATCCTTTTGGCAACTGCTCTGATTAATATCTTTCATCTAGGGAACACCTATACTTTAAGGGCACTTATTGATAGTGGATCAGAAGTAACTTTAGTGTCTGAAGATACTTAACGAAAACCAGTTAAACCAATTCAAGCGCAGATAGCCGGTATGAGTGCTGTAGTAACTGCTCATTCTTCAAAACTGTGTACACTTTGCATCGGCTCTAAGTATATTCCATCATTTACCTTATGCGCAAATGCTATTGTCTTAAAAAAACTAACCGGTGATTTGCCCTCTTGTTTCATTCTTCCTAAAGAAGTTTCAAATCCTCTCGATTTCGATCTCGCAGATCCATATTTCTATGAGAGCTCTAAAATAGATATAGTCATAGGCTCTGATTTATATCCTTCAATTATAAAGGAAGGTATCAAACGTGATTTTTTCGGATCACTTGTTGCCCAGAACACCATATTTGGCTGGATACTTTTTGGTCCACTTAAGCAAGAAAGTTTCAAATGTAATACAACTACCTTATCGTTTATTTCTGAAAACTCAATCGATCAACAGCTCTCAAAGTTTTGGAACATCGAAGAGATCCCTGATAAACCACTTCTTTCTCAAGAAGATAAAATATGCGAACGTTTATGTTCTGAAACAACAACTAGAAACGCTGAAGGTCGTTATATTGTTTGGCTTCCATTTAAAACCCCAATTTCAACCTTGGGACATTTAAGAGACATTGCTCTTAGGCAATTTATTCGCATGGAAAATTCGTTAAAAATAATTCAGAATTTCATGTAAAATATGTACAATAAGGTCCTTGAAGAATATGTAACACTTGAGTATATGAAGTTTGTTCCATCGGAAGAACTTATCCAAAACGACCAAATTTGTTCTTATTACCTACCACACCATTCTGTTATAAAATCTGATAGTACTACTACCAAGATCAGAGTCGTTTTCAATGCGTCTCCCAGTAGGAAATTTCTAAAAATTCAGTGCTGAATAAGCTGCTTCTTCCTCGAGGAAAAGAAGCTGCACCCGCCACTTTTGTGCTCTTTTCTCTGATGAATTTAACATGGGCATGTCATTGGCGGTAGGCACATGCCACTTTCTCGATGAAAATTCAACAACGAAATCACTGGTTCGTTGGAAGTTGCTTTTTCACTACCTTGGAATATGATGAAAAATATGATGAATATTAAACAGTGAAATCACTGCATAAATGTAACATGCTGATTCATCTGCTTATTTTCATCAATGAATAATGTGATGAAAATTCAATAGTGAAATCATTAGGTAACTGGGAGTTGCTTATTCACGGACTTATTATTGCCCGAGGAAAAATGTGAGGAATATTCAGTAGTGAAATCACCAATTACAAACGAATTGGTTTTTCACCACCTTTTTCAAAAGTAGAGTTTACTTCCCTTATTAAAATAAAAACTGATTTAATTTGTGTGGTACCTACCTAATTATTATCTTTTTATTGCATTATTATTTACATTATATAAATTAAAATAATAACAACAAATTATTAATTATTACAAAATTCTTTATTGTGGCTCCTCGAGTAACCTAGGAATAGAAAAAATGTTCAGTTTACAATAATTCATACATATGTATTTAACTATAAAGAGCTACTAAAAAAATAAAAAAAAAATAAATTTGATGGCACAACAGCTCATGAAGAACAAGGGCCTAGTGACTTACAACTCTCAATTATTCCTGTGTGCGTGTCTGCAGGAATGGAGGGGACCTACAGTCCGAACGGCTATAGAGCGGCACTTTTCTGTGACAGGAGATACTCTTGGAGAATTTGTCAATTCCTCGCAAGAGGCAGTAGCCGTTTTTTCTTTTTAAATAAATAGGTGGCGAGGCTGGGGATCGAACCTTAGACCTCCGGCATGACAGTCCATCGCACTAACCATCACGCCACGGCTACTACTAACCTTGGCAATATTTTCCACATAAATGTAACACCCGCTTCCATAGAAAAAGAACAACTAACTTGCAATGAAAATATAAAACAAAAGAAGGTTTTCAAAATGTTCAACAAGCCAACAAATAAAGCACGCGCCACAAAAGAAATACAGAATAGAAGAAAAAAAAAATTCAAACGATCACGTACATATTTTGGCACCACAGAAATCATCACATTGTTCGTACCAGGAAAAAGAAAGGGCAATTTTCAGATTATCGTTACTTTTTCTCGAGAAGAAGGTTATATAAAGCAGATGACGCGATTAAGAATTAAAACTGAGAGAGAATGAGAACTGACTACTTTTCACTTGAAAACGTCGACTTTAATTCAGGATCAATTTCATATTTGTGGCCAAAGAACTCTTTCTCTCTCGCAGAGTATCCTTTACAAAGCAGACGAGTGGATTTAGAGAATGAACTAATGAACTTATGCATGACTTTTCGTCAATTGAATCATCGCTTAATTTTTCCTCTTTAGCAACTTTTAATTCCGTATTGAAATCAGTTGGATTTTTTGAAACAAGTAAAAGAAGGGGTTGTTTGGAAATGGTTTCCAAGTGCAAAGCAGATAATGTGATGAAAATCAAGAACTGCTAAAACAATGCATTACTTTTTACTGATGTAATCAGTGCACACTGTTTCGCCTATGAAGTGGTAGTTGAATTCAATGATGAATTCAGCTTAATTTTTCATTGAAGACGAAATTTCTTTAAAAACACTAAAAAAAATGCAATAGAAAAATGAAAACATTTGCTTCCCTTGTTTTAAATTTAAATAAAAATTTGCATGTTAAGCCCTTTTAATATTCATTTCGGAAACATGAAATTATTTTTATTTTAAAATTATGCCTCAACTCTCGTGCTTGAGCTATGTCTTTTCTTTTTCTTCAACCGTTTTTTCAATTGTGCTATACCACCAAAAAAACAAACCAAAAGTGATCGATTTTCTCCTCTTACCAGATACATAGCAATTCCTTCTTAGCTACCCACATAATACTAGATACCTTACATACCTACATGTATGTACGTAGAAGTTACACAAAATCCAAACAAATCTCCTGCAACGATCCCATCACGCAAAGTGAACACGAATTCCACCAAGTCTACCTACCTGTTAAAAAAAAAAAACAAAGCATACACACATTTTTTTTATCTTCAGAAAGATCGCTATCCTTCACAATTATTCACGAATACTATTATGACACAAAAAAAAAACATTAGCAGTCAAGAGTCGATACCAAACAAACAACTTATTTTTTAAGAAAAAGAGAATAAGGAAGAGAAATGCATCTTCATACCATCCAGTGGATTTCTTTTGAACCAAACGTTTTTGTGTGCGTGAGCAATGATGTTTTTCTGGTAAAAAGACGCAAAATAGACACCTTTTTAAAAATTAAAATTAAGAAAACCGTAAGAGAAAATACTAGTTTATTTTTTAAATGTAATAAACAAAATATCAAACAAAAATTTAAAAAATTTGTGGTAATTGTATTTTCTATCCTGACCCAACCACGGCATTACAAATAGTGTCGTATTTAATTGCATTTTTAGGCGTGCTATAAGACACATTATTTTTTTTAGGTCCATTCCAAGTTCAGGACATATGATCCTTGATTTTAAAAAGCATTTAGAAAATTTAAAAATATAACATTGATGCCCCAGGCAAACGCGCAAAATAATTGACAAAAACGGAACATTTTTTGTCGTTTTGTCTCTTAAAAGTTAATGTAAAAAATAAAAGAAAAATATAACTAATTGCGCATACATATTAGCTTTATAAAAACGTTAATTTGACTTCATTGTCTTTTAAACTTTAAAAGTTTTATCAAATAATGCATTCATACTTCTTTGTAAATTTCCTTCATTTTTGATAGTTTTGTACATTTTTTATGGGAATAAATAAAAAGAATAAAAAAAAAAGAAAATCTATTCGAAGTTTCGAGATCAATTATCTCTAGACAAAAAATATAAAAAAAATAAAAAAGTAAAATTTACCCATTGCCCCATTCATTTTCGTAAGCATCTCACTAAACTTCATGATTTTTCCATCGGTCTGGCGGTTTTGAGGCATAAATGCGTTTGTGGTTTTTTTTTTTAGCCACATAAATATGTGACCAAACTTATTTCCAATCGATAACGGTTTACTTCATTAATATACACGCAAAATTGTGAACGCTATACAGTTTAGCGCAAAACTCCAACCTGTTTTTCGGAGGGAAATTTACCCTTAAGTATGAATTGTTATTTTGCACTCATTTCAATATTGCTTGCTATTGTATCTTCTATTATGTTTTGAATTATTTTATGATCAATATTGTAATATTTTAGCTTATATATATGTACTAGCCGATAAAACCCGGCGTTGCCCGGGTCTTCTTTAGTAAAACCTTATGACAACCAAATATCGACCAAAAAGATGATTTAAAATCAGCACTCGAAAAATGTTCAGCTTAAAGAGCCCTACACACCATCCATGTTACTTGTCAGGTAACATTGACGTTTTTTTTGTCAGGTAACGTTGACAATTATTTTCCTAAAATTATGCGTGTGGGTTGTGTGGGCTTGCATTTGAATAAAAATGTAATGAACCTAATTATGTACCTACCTACCTGCCTGCCTATAGTGTAATTTTAAGACAACTTTGAAAATCAGACTATTTGTATGTTATGTTATACCTACCTCCCATTACCCCCTAAGGAGCGAACGACCGTGAATTTTGTTAGTAACCACTTGATAAAGAAATTAATAATTTATCAATGAAATGTTAAATTTTTTCTTCTTCTCTACCATATACCTACCATATTCAAAGCATTTTTTCCCAGCAAGGGTTATTGCCGTCTATAAAGAATAATTCCGTGCCAAAAAACCGGAATACATTTCTTACCACCCCACGCATCACTTATCAACATCAAAAAAATTTTACCACTAAATAAAGTAGGTACCTACCTATTAAAATAAAAATACATATGTAGGTAGGTATTACCTAAAAAAAAAAATTTTGAGCCGATTCTGGAAACCAGATCCCTCCTTGCGCACGTTCTTGTCTTCTTGTGTTTCCACATTACATTTAATCTTCATTTAAAATCTCGAACCTTGAAAATCCGATCATTAGAACTCAAGGTGTAAATTTTGCTGATTTGAACGTAATAAGCACCCCCACATCACCTTTGCTTACCTATGCCTTTGACTGTGTAGTTACTCAACAAAAAGAATTAGAAAAACAAATGTATTAGTGATTCAAGTGCCCCCTTACACCTTATTGTGCACGCTCTTGCAACTAAATAAGTTCGTTTCCATTCACCGTCACCAACCACCAACCGCCAAACCAACAAAAATTTCAGTCTTACCTTAAAATCCAACAATTAGAACTCACGTTGTAAATTTAGTCGATTTTCATGTAATAAACATCCCCCTATCCTATTTACGTGCGCCCTTGATTGTGTAATTATTCAGAAATTGAATTATTTTTTTTTTTATTTTTTGACGATGAAGAATAATTCGCTGCCACAAAAAACCTGCATACATATTTTTACCACCCCACCATCACATCACTTATCCTCATGAAAAAATTTGTACCTAACCTAAATAAAGTATATTAAAAAACCAACCACCCACCGCCAAACCAACCAATTTCAGTCTTACCTTAAAATCCAACAATTAGAACTCAAGTTGTGAATTACCTAAGCCGATTTAGCACCCCCCATCCTATTTACGTGCGCCCTTGATTGTTTAATTTACTCAGAAAAAAAAATTAAAAATAATTTTTATTAGGGGTGCATTAAATGCCCATTACCCCTCCTTGTGCACGCCCCTTGCCTATAAGTTCGTTTCCATTTATCATATCCAGCAAACACCCACCACCAAACCAAACAATTTCAGTAGCAAACACTTATTTCTGCTGCAAATATTATATCTACCTTACATACATATATATACCCTACTCCACTCATTTCTTACTATAGAGAAAATCCCTCCTACCAAGGCACATTATTTGCTCATGGTTTGAATTGTTTTTTTTCGATGAAGATTTTTAACTACACATTAAATTTTCCCTAAAAATAAAAAAACAAAAATGTTACCCTACTTAAAAAACAATTTTTTTTTTGGGCCGATTCCAGAAAATCAGCCCACCAAAAATTTGATTTGACGAACCGGATTACACCGGAACCAGTCAAATCCCCGATCCCTTACCCCACATGCCACAAAAGGCAATTTTCCATGGCAAAACAACTCCTGCTTATAAATAATTGAGCTTGAAGTAAATGTGAGTTGAAAATCTATAAAACAGAATTTTGCAAGGAAAATACCTACATGCTTGATTTTAGAAAATTTCCATACGATTTTTTTTGTGGTAAGTTTTTAATTTGTTTATTATTCTGTATATAATAGTATAGAAGTATAGATATAGATCAGCTGCAAATATTGCGTAATGCGTTATTAGAACGAAGTTCTTAAGTGCACGGTTTGTTTATAAATCCAAGAAATCGGCAGAAATTTACATCAGATGGTGGCGCAATGGGATAGGTACTTGCTTCTTAACCGAGAGGTTGGGTGTTCGATCCCTGCTGACAAACTGGCAAATAGTTTTTTTTTTTTTTTTTTTTTAATTTTTCATATAATTTGTATTTTTCTCGAATTTTTTTTGTCATTTTCCAAAATAAGTAAATTATTTCACTCATTTAACTATAGTGGCGTAGAAACTTACATACAATCATGAAAACAAATGCGAAACGATACCTATTTAGGTATCGTCCAAAAGCCATCGTTTTGAAGATATGGTTTTGACTATAATCGACTTACGTGAAGCAAATATTTTTGATCGTCAAGACGATAGTCATTTTTTGGTTACGTGAAGCAGGACTATCGTCGAAACGTTATCGTTGGGTGATAATCGTTTTACGGAATGAGTCCCCTGAGCAATCCATTCCGATTGTTTATGTTACACACCGACTTCACAGTAGATAATTCATTTCAGATTGTTCATCGTGCCATGAAATATCTTGTGGAGTCGCGATATCTGATCTTATGATAATCAGCGATCTATCTCTGATATTTTCTCTTGACATGGCATTTGACAGATGGTTGTTTTTTGTTGCTTTTTGTCTAGAAATGTTATTTTTTGTGTCTAACGGAATTTTTTGGAAGTCAAAGTTTAATTTTCTTGAGCTAGAATACAACAACCGAAGAGTTACACTTTTATCTGCAAAAAAATCAACCATCAAACTCCCATGCAGTCGAGGTACGAAATTATATATCATGACATGATTTGCCCAGCGAAGATATATGAAAATGTCTTGATATGGATATCAGATATTTAGTTGGATGTTATTTTTATATGAACTTATTATACCTACATATACACAAATATAACCTAGATTTGCTGCCGATGGCACCACGCATATACACATGGTTTGAATTGTTGTTTTTTTTTTTTGTATTTTCTTATTCTCCTTCGAAAAAGTTATGTTCCCTAAAAATGCAATTTGGATTTTAGTATGAAAATTTTTGGAATTTTGAAAAAATTATATCTGGTATTGAACGGATATTTCATCTTTCTAAATATGTAATCAAAAATTAAATCTGACAATTAGAACGAAAGCTAAAAACCAGTTCCAAATCGGCTCTTTTTCACATTTCACGTGGACAACGAACAATTATGCCCATTTTTCAAGATTTTTGTGAAATGTTGTATCGAAACTTTTTAATCTATTCTGGGGGTTGTGTAGCTTGTAGAATTATGATTCAGATATCAATTTAAACGTTAGCTTTCGAAGGTGCAAAAGAAAAATTAAATTTATAGATGCATCCAGTAAAAAGTTGTGAGGGCATAAAAAGATTTCATTAATTTTGTAAATACCTCAAGTTTGGGGTATTCAAAAAATTTGAAATTTTTAAAATGTTTATAAATCAATAGTTTCCATCAGGTGTAGAAATTTTAGATTTTTACAACCACCCATAAAAAAATGAAAAATAAAAACCCACCAAAAAATAGGTGAAAAAAATGTCTGGTTTTCAAAAATCAAAAAGTGGGTACAAAAAATCCCATTAAAAATTCCTGAAACATCAATAATTTTTTTTTCATTACCTTTATAATAGTATAAAATCTATGTCCTTAACTAAAACCCCCAATTTATGGCGAATTATTTGTCTACGTCTATTTTTCAAAATTCAACTTTTAACATTTTATAACTCGCTTCGTAGATTTTATAGAATTTTTTTAAATTAAGCACTTCCTTGTATTTAAAAGATCTATCGACTAAAATTAATATGAATACTGTTTTTTTACCTTTAATCAGAAAACCCCCATTAGGGTAGGGTAACTAAAAATTTGAATTTCAAAAATTCCGTCTAAGTGCGCCTATACATAAAATTCTCTATTCAATAAAATGTATTATATATTTTTATCATATACAGTATAACCTGTGCAATGATGAGTCAGATGAATGAATGGGGGAGTCAGTGACCGACCTTTCATTTATAATATTTTGGCCCCTTACAACTTACCCCTCTTTGTGCACGCCCTTGTGTTTCATTGCATTTATTCTTCAATCAAAAATTCTAACCTCGAAAATCCGACCATTTGAACTCAAGTTATAAATTTAGCGTCCCTTGTTTGTGTTATTACTGGTGTTTTCATAAACTTCTGACTAACCGATTTCTGCAATCACAAAAACGAATGAAAAACTAATTTTTAAATGTAAATATCACCTCTGTTCTGATTTTCGTTCCGAATTAAAAAGAGTGTTCTGAATTTCGAACGAATTCAGCTTGGTAAAACCTCTTACCAGATCTGGGTGTTAAATAAAACTTAAAAAAGCTGTAAACTGTGTGTTGTTAGTATTTCTTCCCCTAGTTCAAAAGAAAAAAAATTAGTTTTTAGAAATATAATGTTTTAAAAATATATTACATTTTTAGCTTTACGAATTCAAATTCGACAACCAAAAACGAATCGAATTGAAAACTTCAAAATAATTGAGTAAAGAACACCTATGTTTTTAAAACGAAAGTATTTTTTATTGAAGCGAAAATCAGAACAGGGGTGTATATATTTTGGTTCATGATTTTAAAGTATTTTAAAAAGAGTTATTAAAATCGAAGCAGTTAAATGTATAAACCTTTAAGAAATAGATAGTTTTTTGTTATTTTTGAAATCGCAGAAATCGGTTAGTCTGAGATTTATGAAAACACCCTATATACATCAAAAATAATAATTTTTATTAGTGGTGCAAGTGCCCCTTGAATTGAATTTGCATTGAATTTTTTCTTCATTTAAAATCCGACCATTTAAACTAAAGTTGTAAATTTACCCAGTTTGCATGTAATACGCATCCCCCTATCACCTTTGCGTACGCCCTTGATTGTGAATTACTCAGCAGACAAAAATAGAAAAATAATTTTAGTAGGGGTACAAATGTCCCCTTACCCCTCCTTGCGCACGCATTGGCCTCTAAATAGGTTCGTTTCCATTCAACATCACCAATCACCCACCGCCAAACCAACCAATTTCAGTCTTACCTTAAAATCCAACAATTAGAACTCACTTTGTAAATTTAGTCGATTTTCATGTAATAAGCATCCCCCTATCCTATTTACGTGCATCCTTGATTGTGTAATTACTCAGAAAAAAAAATTGAAAATAATTTTTTAAAGGGGCGCAAATGCCCCCTTACCCCTCCTTGTGCACGCCTTTGCCTCTAAATAAGTTCGATTCCATTCACCATCACCAACCCACCGCTAATAAACCAACCAATTTTAGTAGATTAGATACAAACATTTTTTTTCTGCTGCAAATACCTATTATACCTACCTACTCATACCTATACCTACTCCAATCATTTCTTACTACACTATAGAGAATACCTACCGACTGCTTATGTTTTGTTTTGTTTTACCATACCTTCCTATACACAAAAATATCACCACGATTCATCGACGGCGAAACGCGAAAACAGTCAACTCTACTCACTATCTCGCTCCCACCTACCAAGGCACATTGCACATGGTTTGAATTGTTTTTTTTTTTTTTATTTTTTGACGATGAAGAATAATTCACTGCCAAAAAACCTGCATACATATTTTTACCACCCCACCATCACTTATCCTCATGAAAAAATTTGTACCTAACCTAAATAAAGTATTAAAAAACCAACCACCCACCGCCAAACCAACCAATTTCAGTCTTACCTTAAAATCCAACAATTAGAACTCAAGTTGTGAATTAACTAAGCCGATTTACATGTAATATAAGCACCCCCCATCCTATTTACGTGCGCCCTTGATTGTTTAATTTACTCAGAAAAAAAATTAAAAATAATTTTTATTAGGGGTGCATTAAATGCCCATTACCCCTCCTTGTGCACGCCCCTTGCCTATAAGTTCGTTTCCATTTACCATATCCAGCAAACACCCACCACCAAAAACCAAACAATTTCAGTAGCAAACATTTTTTGCTGCAAATATTATACCTACCTTACATACTCCACTCATTTCTTACTATAGAGAAAATCCCTACCGTTGATGTTTTTTTTTTTTTTATTTGAACTTTCCTATTACACAAAAATATGAACACGATTCGTCGTCGCCGGTGAAAACAACTCTCTTTACTCACTATCTCGCTCCCACCTACCAAGGCACATTATACTGCACATGGTTTGAATTGTTTTTTTTTTTTTTCGATGAAGATTTTTTACTACCCACCACTTAAAATTTTCATCAAAAATTTTCCCTAAAAATAAAAAAAAACAAAAATATTACCCTACCCTACCAAACAACTCTATTTTTGAGCCGATTCCAGAAAACCAGCTCACCAAAAATATGGATTTGACCATAAGTCAAATCCACATGCCACAAAAGGCAATTTCTCATACTCCCTATCTCGCTCCCACCTACCAAGGCACATTGCACATGGTTTGATTTGTTTTTTTTTTTATTTCTTGACGATGAAGAATAATTCACTGCCAAAAAACCTGCATACATATTTTTACCACCCCACCATCACTTATTCTCATGAAAAAATTTGTACCTAACCTAAATAAAGTATTAAAAAACCAACCACCCACCGCCAAACCAACCAATTTCAGTCTTACCTTAAAATCCAAAAATTGAACTCAAGTTGTGAATTAACTAAGCCGATTTACATGTAATATAAGCATCCCCCATCCTATTTACGTGCGCTCTTGAGATCGTTTAATAATTTACTCAGAAAAAAAATTAAAAATAATTTTTATTAGGGGTGCATTAAATGCCCATTACCCCTCCTTGTGCACGCCCTTGCCTATAGTTCGTTTCCATTTACCATATCCAGCAAACACCCACCACCAAACCAAACAATTTCAGTAGTAAACATTTATTTTTGCTGCAAATATTATACCTACCTCTCACATACCACTATTTCTTACTAAAGAGAAAATCCCTACCGTTGATGTTTTTTTTTTTTTTTTATTTGAACTTTTCCCTATTACACAAAAACATCAACACAATTCGTCGCCGGTGAAAACAAAACTCACTTCTCGCTCCCACCTACCAAGGCACATTTACTGCACATGGCTTGAATCGTTTTTTTTTTTTTTTTCGATGAAGATTTTTTACTACCCACCACTTAGTTTTCACCAAAAATGTTCCCTAAAAATAAAAAAAGAAAAAACAAAAATACTACCCTACCTAAAAAAAAAAACAACTCTTTTTTGAGCCGATTCCAGGAATCAGCCCACCAAGACCAAAAATATGGAATTTGACGATTTATCGTCAAATCCACATGCCACAAAAGGCAATTTTCCATGGCAAAACAACTCCTCCTTATAAATAATTGAGCTTGAAGTAAATGTGAGTTGAAAATCTATAAAGCAGAATTTTTCAAGGAAAATACCTACATGCTTGATTTTAGAAAATTTCCATACGATTTTTTTTGTGGTAAGTTTTTAATTTGTTTATTATTCGGTATTTAACAAAAATTTTCTTTTCTGCTGTATCCTATAGCATACCAGATAAGTGAAATTTGTATTATATCTATTTTTTAAAAGAGTTTTTTTGTTTGTTTGTGAGTTTAGTGCATACATTCAGCACTACTGACAACCAAAAAAAGTTACTCTTTTATATAATAGTATAGATGTACATTTCATTATCTTTATTTTTTTTTTGTTTTTTCAAGTGGTTCTTCCAACTTTTTTTTTTTATAAATTAATTTAATCTCTTACAATGATTTTTGATTTTTCAATTGATTTGGAATATGTTTGTGTACTTAAATTAAAGTATCTTACAGCCGTTGCTGCAAGGCGGCCGGCAATGTTCAGATCAAAATGCTAACATAAACAGAACTATAGAATTATTGTAGTTGCTTATAATGTGACACGTAGATGTCTCTTAAATTTATACCAAATTAATTTTTGTCTCTGAAATCGGAAATCACATATCCATATTTTTTTCTCTGTATCCTTCTTCTTGATTACACCTTCAACGTGGTAAGACCTAAAAAAATAAATAAATAAATTTGATAGCACAACAGCTCATGAAGAACTAGGGCCTAGTGACTTACAACTCTCAACCATTCCTGTGTGCGTGTCTGCAGGAATGGAGGGGACCTACAGTTTATTGCCGAATCCGAACGGCTAACGAGCGGCACTTTTCTGTGACAGGAGATACTCTTGGAGGATTTGTCAATTCCTCGCAAGAGGCAGTAGCCGTTTTTTCTTTTTTTTTTTTTTAAATAAATAGGTGGCGAGGCTGGGGATCGAACCTTAGACCTCCGGCATGACAGTCCATCGCACTAACCATCACGCCACGGCTACTACGTGTAAAAGCGATTCGAACATGTTTGCCCTCATAAAATCAGTCGATAAGTAAATAATGAATATGATGTGCTCGGAAAGTGTAAAAGCGATTCGAACATGTTTGCCCTCATAAAATCAGTCGATAAGTGGTAAGACCTATCTACGAAATAAAAATTTGTAAAAGTTCAATCGACGCAATTTGTTTTATTTCTTGACGAAATCATTGAGCAACCAGCAGGGATATTTCATATCCCATCAATACCTATAATATTTAGCATTTGCTTTAAATTTAACATTTCCTTTTAGTGTCCAAGACATAGAGTACCTATATTATCTAGAGAACCGACTTAAGGTGGTTGTTCTCTTCCACCCTACAAGCTCTACTGAAAGGATTTGCCCATTAGATTTTGTATGGGCTAGTTGTCCCGTGCATTTTAAATGGAACTTCAACCACAATATATATACAGTGTTTCAGGCAAGAGGGGTACGAGTCGGTTCTCTAGATAATATAGGTACTCTATGGTCTAAGACCTACCTAACAACCTAGATCTACCATTCAAAGTTTTTAATACTATGTAGGTACCTACTCACAGTAAATTAAGAAATAATTTACCTACCTACTTCCGTTTACAATACATACATTGCAGCATTATGTCGCCTTGTGGCTTGAAATAGGAAATTTCACATACCTATCTATAATAGTAGTACTGCCTACCTACATATGTACATACATGTTAGTATAGGTCGGTAGGTAGTCCAGAGAATAAAACGAGTCGAGTACTGTTCACGAACATCGAATTCTCACTCGAAAAAAGCAAGTTCAAACAAACAGAAGGCTGTTTCACAATGCGACGAGTAAACGAGACGTCAGCGTGAAGAGATCTCTTCGCAGAATCTCTCTCTTAAAAAAGAATTTTAAACATAATCAAGCATTTCGCATCGTCTCGTCACGTCGTAAAGTTCGAAAAATTGAAAAAAAGACGCAACGTGACGACGAGAAATACTTTATTATGTATTATTTCGTTGTTTGAAACTCGTTTTAAAGAGAGAACAACTGTGAAGAGATCTCGTCACGCTGACGTCTCGTTTTCTCGTCGCATTGTGAAACAGCCTTGAAACAGCCTTGTGGCCTGTGTGGTCCGCCTCTTCTCAACTCCCAAAAAATCGTCACCTTTTGCCTCATTCACCTCACACATACAACAAAGCTCCTTTAAACATTGGCTGGCATCTGCCAACTGAATTGGTACTCCTCCATTTAACCGTTCGATTTTCTCATCGCATCGTGTTATGTGTGGCTGATGGCCGTGAATGGAAGAAGAGTGGAATTTTCTTATATAGTGCGAAAGTGTGTGTTCTAGGGGGCAATATTTTCCTTTCAAAAAAAAAAAAAAAAAAAACAACACAAACATATTATACCTATTTGCCAGTAAGACCTAGGGTCTTATAAATTAGGCAATGTTAGAAGGAATAGAAGGATAGGATAGATTTTTGTTAGCACAGTGGACTAAGAAATAAGGTTTTGATTATCTTATTAAATCCCAGGGGTGGCGTTCAGTTGAGGGAATATAGAAAAGAATGCTGCCTAGACTGGGGCTCGAACCCACACATCCAGGTTAGCAGTCAAGCACTACTTCCACTGCGCCGGGGCCACCCCCGTGTCATTCTCAATAAGCTATCGTGGTATCCTATCGATATAAGTATGCATTGGATTATGTGAGTTTGAATTGTCAAATTTCGGCCAATGGGCGATACTTGTATTTTAGGTATAAATAAGTGTGCCTATGTAGTTAAATAAAACAAAAAGAGCCATTCTCGTCTTAATTTATTTTATTAAGGGTAGGTTCCCTTCAGAAGCAAACTCAGATTTCATGTAGATGCATTTGAATGTATTAGTGAAAGAATTAATTTCCCTTTTCTTCAAAGTCAGTCCTTTTTGTGAAAAAATTTCTCTATTTTCTCTCAGAGCCAGAGACAGAGTTATGCACATACGAAACGCACAGGCAGAAGCAGTACTACTAGAAATAGTTAGACAAGAACAAGAAGAAGATAATTCAATAAGGTACCATATGTAAAAAGGAAATTATCTGAGAGCCAGAGACAGAGTTACGCACTTACGCACATACGCATCGCACAAGCAGAATGCACGAGAAGTAGCAAGACCACGGTTGCCACTTTGGTCATTTGTGACCAAATTTGGTCATTATTTTGTCACTGGTCACATGGTCACTTTTTTAGTCCATTTGGTCATTTTTTTTTTAAATATCGATTTTATGCACATAATGTTTATTTGTTTTTATTAAGCTTTAACTTTTATTATTATTATTTTTATGTTTTTTTTTTTTATTTATGATTCGTTACTTTTATTTATTTATGTTAGTCTAACTAATAATTTAATTAAGTTTATTAGGTACCTACTTTGTGAATTTGTTGGTTTCTGTTTTTTATTGTTTTTGTTTATTATTAAAGCCTAGTTTATAGATCGAAGCGAAGCGAAAGTTTCATACAAAAAAATTGCTTTTTTCACAGGCGTGAAAAATACAATAAAATTAAATGAATTTATTTAAGTGAAAGGAGGAAGAAATTTGTTATGAAGTAAATACAATTCAACGGACTTATCTGAACCAAATATAAAACTAAATTAATTTTTCTTTGAACACCTCTCGACGCGAGATTTATTGATATTTCATTTCGGTTTGAGTTTTACTTCGCATTGATATATAAACTAGACTTAATACTGTAACGTTTTACCACGGTTCGATATAAAACTTATTTATTTTTAACTGTCAACCGTCAATTATTTCCTTTTTAAATTAAACACACTTTACTTCACTTCAAATATTTTATTAATCACCAATCTCAATAGTATGCAACTTAAATTCACTTCCGGATACTTTTAACTTCAAACTTTACACTTTCGCTTTCAAAAATAAACTGTGTCTGTGCTCAAAAAGTTTCTCCTTATATAGTGAGCTGAGAGGTTCGGGACTCTACTGGAAAGTACTGGCACAAAAGCTATCTAGAAGGTTCCATTCCAATGAAGAGAGATGGCGTTCTCTCCACTCTTCCATTCAGCGCATTTTCCCCCAGAGAGAGATGGGCGCGCTCTCTCGAGAAATTTTATAGATGGTTGTTGTCTTCGATAAGGGTATTTTTGTACTTGGCTCTTGGTTTGTTCCGAAAGTAGTTAGGTGCTGATTTCATCGTTACATTGCCCCCCTCCTAAGATTGATCTTCCCGAACAATTCTGTCGCTCCTTTCACCATGAACTACTTTCAGTTTCCCTCTTACTCCTCTCTGTATACGGTAGACCACATCATTTAGTCTCTTCACAACAGTGTAGGGTCCTTCCCAGTTCTGTTGAAGCTTTGGTGACAGTCCCTTTTGTCGATGGGGATTGTAAAACCACACGAGGTCTCCTTCTTGAAATCCTGTTGTTGTTGCTCGGGCATCATAACGTGTTTTCATCCGATCGCTAGATGTTTTAATGAACGCTCTGGTTCGTTGATGAATGTCAATGAGCCTTTCTTTGAGGTTATCCACATATTCTTCTGTTCGTTGTGGCTCAATTGTCCGGCATCCAAATTTCACCTCACTAGGCAGTCGTATTGACGTTCCAAACAAGATTTCCGATGGTGTAAGTCCTTTCGAGCTATGTACTGCACTCCTATATGCCATTAGGAATAATGGAATATGTCTATCCCAGTCTCGTTGGTAGTCGCCGACAACCTTAGATAGATGTTCCTTTAGCGTCCGGTTGAATCGTTCGACCATCCCATCAGATTGTGGATGAAGCGGCGTTGTCCTCGTCTTTTTAATGCCAAGGAGCGAACAAACTTCCTGGAAGATGTTAGATTCGAAGTTCCTTCCTTGGTCGGAATGAAGTTCCATAGGTACGCCGAACCTGCTCACCCAATTGAAGACAATCTGATCCACAACTGTTTTGGTTTCTTGGTTTGGGATGGCAAATGCCTCAGGCCACTTGCTGAAGTAATCCATGACTACAAGGATGTATCGGTTTCCACTGTTGGTCTCAGGAAAAGGGCCTGCGACGTCTACTGCAATCCTCTCGAAAGTCGTGCCTACGTTGTATTGTTGCATTTTACTTTGAAGCTTCCTACCTGGGCCTTTGCTAGCAGCACAAGTATCACATTTTCGGCACCACTTTTCGACGTCCTCTCTTGCATGTAGCCAGTAGAACCGTTGTCGTATCTTTTCCAAAGTCTTATTGACTCCCAAATGACCTCCGGAAGCTCCGTCATGCATCTCTCGAAGAACGTCATTAACCTTGGACTGAGGAACGACCAGCTGCATCACATAGGACTTACCGTCTGCGGATTCCCACTTACGCCTTAGAACACCTTCTTCCACACGAAGCGAGTCCCATTGTGCCCAATATGCTTTCAGGGCCGGACTTCTGTCGGAGATGTCACACCACTCTGGTTTTTCTTGGTGTTCTTTCCACGCAAGAATGGGCTCTATATCCGAGTCTTCTTGTTGGGCAGTCCTTAGTTCTTCATTACTCCAACCGTAAATTGGATCAGCTCTCATACGTTGGACGGCGACTGTCTCCTTTTCTTCTTGGCGTGTGCAATGTTTGCAGTCCTGTTTGCAAGGTCTTCGAGACAATGCGTCTGCGTTTGAATGCAACTTTCCTCTTTGATGTTGAATCTGATAGTCATATGTCTGCAGTCTTTCGATCCACATTGCTACTTGACCTTCAGGATTTTTAAAATTCAAAAGCCAGTTGAGTGCGCCATGGTCTGTTCGCAGAAGGAACTTCTGTCCATAGATGTACTTATGGAAGTGCTTTGTTGCCAAGATCAGAGCTAGGAGTTCCCTTCTGGTCACACAATAATTCCGTTCTTGCTTTGAAAGTACCTTACTGTAGTAGGCGACAACCTTGTCTTCTCCATCGTGGACTTGTGACAATACAGCTCCAATTCCAACATTACTTGCATCCGCGTCAACAATGAAAGGTTTTCCCAGGGTCGGATAGGTGAGCACAGGAGCATTACATAAACGCAGCTTTAGTTCCTGAAAGCTTTTCTCACACTCACCTGACCATTTGAACGGCTTTCCCTTTTCCGTAAGCTGATGCAAGCTTTTGGCAATTCCAGCAAAATTCTTCACAAAACGCCGGTAATAAGTGGCTAGGCCAAGGAAGCTTCGGAGTTGATGTTTGTCCTGTGGTGTTGGCCAATTCTTCACAGTGTCAACTTTTTCAGGATCAGTGATTTTGAATTAAACGAAAGATATTCTTTTTCGCAGTATTGAATAGCAGCCAAATAAAAGAAAAGGTTTGATTATAATTTCAATTGTTCAATATAATTCGAACTTATACAGATTACCCATTAAATTGTGATGCTTACAGCTTGCCGGTTGAACTCAAAGAGAACGATAAATTCTAATTGTATTTTTTACAAAGCTAGCATACGGCTTTGCGAATGAGATACGAAAGGTAATACCAATAACTAATTGAGTGACTATTTTAATGAGTTAGCATAAATTTAAGCATAGGGAAAATTAACATTTTGTTGGCAAACTTTTAACATTAAATTATAATAATTTTATAGTTAATTTATAGCAAATATTATTAGATTGAATGAGAGTAATTAATGAAATATGATTGAATGAATAATTTTGTTAAAAAATATAATTAAACGATGAATCTTGAACATCCCGCCCCCCCTGGAACGGGTTTCAGGACATAGGTAGTGGTGCCAACTTGGTAATAGGGCGAACAAATTTACCACCAGTCGTTTTTACTGTAGCAACTCGTACTCGACCATCTGTGCCTTGATTTACTGTCTCAATTTTGCCGAGGAGCCATTTTGTTGGCGGAAGACTGGGCTCCTTTATAACCACTAGATCACCTGGTTTTAGGTTTGCAGTAGACTGCTTCCACTTTGGTCGCTCTTGAAGTGAGGTGATGTACTCCGAATGCCATCGTTTCCAAAATCCTTGCACCATGTTTTGCAGATAGTTCCAGTGCGGGAGGCGATTTATAGGTGTGTTTAGCGTAGTGGGCTCAGGTACTGCAGTATACGGTTCACCTATAAGAAAATGAGCTGGGGTTAGTGGATTTAAATCATGATCAGATATAGGAGAAAGAGGACGGGAATTTAAAACAGCTTCTATTTGGGTAAGAACTGTGTACAATTCTTCGAAAGTAAGGATAGTTTCTCCGATCACTCGTCGTAAGTGAAATTTGATGGATTTGACACCAGCCTCCCAAAGACCACCAAAATGAGGTGACGATGGGGGGATAAAGTGCCATGCAATATTGTCCTTAGCAAGCGATGTAGCGACAGCTTCGTTATGGGCTTGTGACAAAACCAGTTGGTGCATCTCGTTAAGACACCGACGTGCACCCTTGAAGTTAGTTCCGTTGTCCGAATAAATATCTGAACAAAGTCCACGTCTAGATACGAATCGTCGTAAAGCAGCCAGAAACGCTTCTGAGGTGAGATCGCTCACTAATTCGAGGTGAATGGCCTTAGTAGCCAAGCACGCAAATAAACATATGTAGGCCTTTGAAAGTTTAGGCTTACGACACCGTGAGAGTTTGATACTTAGCGGGCCAGCATAGTCACAACCAGTATGTGAAAAAGGACGACTTTGGGATACTCTTGGACGTGGTAGGTCACCCATTAGTTGAGAAGTGGTGTTCCTTCGCAGCTTGAAACATTTATTGCATCTGAACACTGTCTTGCGAATGATGTTACGGCATCCTAAAATCCAATACTGCTGTCTTACGATGGCGAATGTTGCTGATACTCCTGGATGTAGGTAACTACTGTGGATTTCTTCTATAATGAGAGAAGAGAAACGATTATTTGGAAGAATAATAGGATGTTTTATATTAAATGATATGCAAGCATTTTTTATTCTTCCTCCAACCCTAAGAAGACCCATATTATCAAGAAACGGAGAGTATTTAAGCAACCTTGATTTGGAGGGTAACTGATTTTTGTTTATTAGGGTGCGAATATCTTCACTGAATGACTTTTTTTGAACCGATTTAAGGATTGTTACTTTTGCGACATTTATTTCTTTAAGAGTAAGATACGAAGTACGGCGATCAGATTCTGGGCTTAGATAATTGAATATAAAGCGAATAACGTAAGCGAGTACTCTCTGCATTCGAAGCCAAGACGATGTGTTGTCGATTATATAGTCAATTATGTCAAATGTATTTGTAACAAGCACTTGACGCGGGTATGGTCTTTGTTCGATTGAAAGTTCGTTACCTTCCGATTTCATTCGTTTAGATTTTGGCCATTGTATTTCTTCTAACGAAAGCCATGACGGGCCATTCCACCAAAGATGATGGTTTGGCAAATAAGATGGAAGAACACCGCGCGACGCACAATCTGCTGGATTCGACTCCGATGAAATGTGACGCCAGAAATGTCTTGGAATGGTCTCGAGTATAGCCGCGGTCCTGTTGGCGACAAATGTTGTCCAGCGACGAGGAGGCGAAGACAGCCAATGTAAAACTATTTCAGAGTCACACCAGGTCACGACTTTCGATAGATTTCCTGTAAGTGACGATTTTATTAGATTCAGCAACCGAGACAAAAGTAACGCCCCACATAACTCCAAACGCGGGATCGAAATCGATTTTAATGGTGCAACCTTAGTTTTCGCTGCAACTATCGTTGTCTTGTAGCTCCCATCAGCGATTTTACAACGAGTGTACACAACCGCAGCATATGCGAATGAGGATGCATCGGAAAATCCGTGAAGTTCGACTCCCTCTGACGATGAAAACAAATTTCTTGGAACCCTAACCTGCTCGAAAAAGGTTAGCTCCTGTCTATACCTAGACCATCGATCAGCCAGCTCCGAAGGAAGTGGATCATCCCATCCTAGGTTTAATTTTGAAGACCAAAGCTCCTGAAAGAGTATTTTAAATAGTATGACGGATGGGGATAGAAGTCCTAAGGGGTCGAATATCCGCGAAACCTCTGACAGTAACGATCGCCTTGTTGCAGTTATCGTTGGAAGAACCTTTGACATGCGAAAAGAGTACTCATCACTTGAAGGATTCCAATGCATACCAAGAACCTTTATAAACGATTGTGAACGTTCTATGTCGAAAATTGAATATTCACATTCTTCCTTTGAAAGAGTGGATAAAAGAGCCCAACAATTCGAACTCCATTTCCGAAGCTCGAGTTTGGCCATGGAGAGCAGAGCAACTACTTCTGACTGCAATTCGATGAGCTCTTTTGTTGATTTTGCACCTGTCATGACGTCATCAACGTAGACATCTTCTAAAAGAACACGGGATGCGCTTGGGTACTGAGATTGATAATCTTCAGCTAACTGCTTTAAGACTCTTACGGATAAAAATGGAGCGGAAGATGTACCATACGTCACGTTACATAACCGATAGTGTTAAATCTCTTTCGAAGGAGAATCACGCCAAACAATACGTTGATAATCGGTGTGTGAATCGTCTACCCAGATTTGGCGAAACATTTTCACAACATCCGCAGTGAACACATAACGATGTTGGCGAAATCTCAAGCAAACACCAATCAAGTCTCGTTGAATAGGAGGACCTGTTAAAAGAGTACTATTTAAGGATATGCCTCTAGAATCCTTGGCTGAACCGTCAAAGACGACAGGCAGTTTTGTAGACGAGCTTTCTGGTTTCAGTACTGCATGATGGGGAAGATAAAAGCAGTTGCCATTAAAGGTACCTAATTCTGCACTTGGAATACGAGTCATGTGGCCAAGGTCAATGTATTCATGCATGAAATTTGAATACATTTCCTTAAGCTTAGAATTTTGTGCAAAGCGGCGTTCCATTGACTTCAGACGAGAAATAGCCAATGATAAAGTGCCATCGAATGAGGGATTTGGTTTTTTAAACGGAAGTTCAACTACGAATTTCCCATCTGAACAGCGAGAAAATGTCTTTCGAAAATGCTCTTCAGCCTGATCGACAACTAACGTTGAACCTACTGGAGCTACTTCCTCAAGCTCCCAAAAACGTTGTAACGACGCATCTAAATCAAGAGTAGAATGAAGAGAAGTGCAATAATTTGATTGTTGCGATTCAAAGAACTGTCCCGTAATAATCCAACCGAACGATTTATTTTGAGCGAGAGGTAAACCGTCACGACCACGAATTTGTCCGTCTTTCAGAATACACCAAAGTTTATCACCTCCCAGAAGAACATCAATGGGAGCAGAGAGGTTGAAATTTGGGTCTGCGAGATCAAGATTGAGTAGATGAGACCATGAAGAAACGTCCATAGATTGAGACGGTAAGTTTGAAGTCAACTTATCGAGTATAAAGGCATCCACGAACAAATGAGTAGATTTAAACCGAGATACTAGATTAAACGAAATGCGTCCTTTTGTATATCCTACTTTGGTAGACGATAAGCCATGAATAGGGATTCTCGCATGTGTGCGATGATAACCGAGTCTTTGAGCAAACGATTCAACGACAAACGAAGATTGGGACCCGGAATCAAGAAGCACCCGACAGTCTATGAGATTCCCCTGATTGTCTTGAATTTTGGCTAAAATAGTTGGCAAAAGTGTTTGTTTACGACAGCCAAATTCAAGCGAATGGTTGTTTAGGAGTGTAAGCGCAGGTGTAGCAAGGTTTGATGACGAAGATTGAGGTTGAATCGAAGGTAAAGAAGGTGATGATTCCTGTTTTGTGTTGGAATCTGCGGAGTGTACAAGCGAATGATGGCGTGCTCGGCACACGTGACAACGAAATGAAGAACGGCATTTGTATGACGAATGTCCAACACGGAGACAGTTGAAACATAAGGACTTGGTTTTCACAAAGTTTCGGCGTGATTCAGTGTCTAGCGCGACGAATTTAGAACACTGAGTTAAAATATGATCACTTTGACACATTGGGCATTTTGACTGCACTGCCGAATCTGAAGGTCCAGCTAAATGAGCCTTAATGTTATTTGCTGGCTTAGCGCGTGATGCGTTCGAACGATTAGTGTTAGACTGACAAGCTTCTAGAGCATCACATCTTGTTTCTAGAAATTCTAAAAATTCGATGATAGTACAGTCTTCTCGAGACCCAATGTGTTCTGCCCAAGATTGTTTTGTGTCATGGTCGAGTTTGTTCAACAACAAGTAGATGAGCCATGGGTCGCGACTGTTTTTTCCCAACGCATGAAGCCCTCGCACGACTTCATCGGCTCCATCAGAAATTTTTCTAAGAGTTTGAACATTGCAACCACTGGCATTAGGAAGCGACAAAAAGGTTTCAATAAATGATTGGACTATTAATTGACTGCGATCGTACCGCTTTTCAAGGCGATCCCATGCTTCGGTATAGTTCGCTTCCGATATGGAAATATGTTTTATTAAATTAGCCGCATCACCCCGAAGATACGATTTCAGGTAGTGGAACTTGTGAGTCGCGGTAAGATTTCTCTTACTATCGACCGATCCGAGAAAAAGATCCCTAAAGGATGGCCAGTCCTTATATCTTCCACTAAATGGTGGCACAACGATACACGGCAATTTTGAAGTGTCATTATTGTTATCCGACGAGGATGAATTTAATTTCTCTAGGAACGATGATTGTTGTTCGGTTAACCGGTCTAAAGCTGAAGAATTTTCGTTAGAATTTATCCTTACACGGATGGCTTTTACAATTTGTGCATTGGTAACAAAGTATTTTGTTTCATATGCAGAAAATTCATTTTCAATTTCTTCGATTTCATTGACAGAATCTTCTGCAAAATGTTCGAGAATTTCGTTGTGTAAAATTGAAAATTCAGACCACGCGGTCTCTAATTTTTCTAAACGAATTTGCAACATTTCAACCGGTGTAGAATCGTCAATTGTCTCTACAAATGCTGCTGCCCGAGTTAAACGCCCTTTGGCGTTCCCACATTTAATTTTCAATGCACTTGACATTACACAAAATTAATGATTATATATAAAAAAAACTGTACGGTCTACTAATAGTTTTATATGAATTTAATCGAACTTAATTCAATAAGTGTCTTGTATATGATCAGTTTATAACTATAAATAGAATTGCAGGTAGTTATACGTTGGAATAATTCCCTTACATAAATGTAACTAAATCGAGGAAAATCCAATTTAGATTTTGATTGAATTAATCGAAACTGATTTCAATCAATTGATTTGCACGTGATCACTTATCCCGTATACCGTATGCATGGAGATTTCATTAACATACAGTAGGTACATATGCGATTTAATTTTTGATTGGCAATCACTTAATTTATTAAAACAATAGTCATTAAAATCCGACGACGAAGGACCAATGATTTTGAATTAAACGAAAGATATTCTTTTTCGCAGTACTGAATAGCAGCCAAATAAAAGAAAAGGTTTGATTATAATTTCAATTGTTCAATATAATTCGTTAAATAATTAGAACTTATACAGATTACCCATTAAATTGTGATGCTTACAGCTTGCCGGTTGAACTCAAAGAGAACGATAAATTCTAATTGTATTTTTTACAAAGCTAGCATACGGCATTGCGAATGAGATACGAAAGGTAATACCAATAACTAATTGAGTGACTATTTTAATGAGTAAGCATAAATTTAAGCATAGGGAAAATTAACATTTTGTTGGCAAACTTTTAACATTAAATTATAATAATTTTATAGTTAATTTATAGCAAATATTATTAGATTGAATGAGAGTAATTAATGAAATATGATTGAATGAATAATTTTGTTAAAAAATATAATTAAACGATGAATCTTGAACAATCAGTCTTTACTCCTTGGGATGAGATGATGTGTCCCAAATATTTAACTTCGGTCTTGAAAAGAGCACATTTATCTGGATTAAGCTTGAGGTGTGCTTCTCGAAGCCTCTGGAATACAGCTTTTAGGTTGTCACAATGTTCGTCATATGTTTTCCCATACACGATGACATCGTCTAAGTAGACCAGGCAAGATTTCCAAGTAAGTCCTTGTAAAACGCATTCCATCAAACGCTCAAATGTAGCCAGAGCGTTGCACAGTCCAAATGGCATCACTTTAAATTGCCACAGACCATTTCCTGTGGAGAAAGCTGTCTTTTCACGATCTTCTGGGTGAATTTCTACCTGCCAGTAGCCGCTCTTTAGGTCTAGTGTAGAGAACCATTTAGCACCTTCCATTGCATCTAAAGTATCGCTGATTCTGGGCAGAGGATAGCTGTCTTTCTTTGTCACATCGTTCAGCCTTCTGTAGTCCACACAAAATCGAGTGCTTCCGTCCTTCTTTTTGACAAGGACCACTGGCGACGCCCAAGGGCTTTTAGAGTTTTCGATCAGCCCATCTTTCTTCATGCCCGATATCATCTCTTCAACTTCTGCTTGTTTGGCTAAGGGGAGACGTCTTGCTGGTTGACGAATCGGTCTGGCGTCTCCTGTGTCGATCCGATGCTGCACGAGTTGTGTTCGACCATACTGCCCACTTGGTGAAGAAAATATGTCAGCATACTCATGAAGAAGGCTGCCAGCAATACTTAGTTGATGTTGACTCAGATTGGTTGAGTTAAGGATTTTTGCCTTTAGTTGTTCGAAGTTCGCAGGCTTCTTCGTCTCCTTAGTTATCGCTGACACAGGTTCACATTTTCCGACTATTTCTCCTTTTCTCAACTTAACTTCGTACGGTTTAATGTTCAGAATCCGTACAGGTACCATGTTGTTCCTTGGTGCCACAAGAGTCTTCCCAACGATGATGTTTTGGGAGCCCTGGTCAGTATCTGGCTCCACCATGAGGTATCGATGACCACCCAAATCGCCTTTTATTTTAGTCCAAACGAACACTTCAGAAGAAGACGGCAAGCATATGTCTTCTTTGATGACACTTCTTAGAGTTGATGATTTTTCGTCACCATAAACCATAGGAATCTCTACATTTTGGTAATTAAGACCTTGCTTACCAATATCCAGAATTATTCCATGTTCTTTCATGAAGTCGATTCCAATGATGCACTCGTCACATATATCTGCTACCAAAAACAGATGTGAAAACTCCAGTTCTGCCAAACGAATCGGAAGACGAACTTCTCCGTACACTTTGGCTGCCTCTCCTGTAGCAGTTTTCAGACGATAGCTATTGGTGTTATGCAGCCATGTCATCTTGACCAAGTCCCTTCTTACAATGGAGGCAGTGGCACCTGTGTCGATTGTAGCCACGTGTTTCTTGCCGTTTAACGTCGCCTCCACAGTCAGACTTTTGTTGTTTCGTTTAGTCTGTGAGACCTGGATAGTGGTTCTGGTGCCCTCGATACTTCTTACCTGTTTTTCTGGTTGTGGAACAAGTCGAGTAAGAGGAACGTTGGTGTAATTGCCACGTTGTTCTCTGTTGTTTTCTCTGCTTCCACAATGGTGACATGCAGCTTTTCTTGGTGGCAATCTGCACTGCCACTGAAGATGCCCTGTATTATTACAATTCCAGCATCGAACAGGTCCGTCTCGCTGATTTCTTTGGAATGCGATTCTCTGACAGGAGCATTCTTCAACTTCTATTTCTCTTACCCGAAGAACTTCTCGAGATGCTTGTTCTGCTGCTTCCATAGTTAGAGCGAACGCCAATGCTTCAGGAAGCGTGCGTTTTCCGGCAGTTGGAATCGCAAGCTGAAGGTTGATGTCGGATACAGCGCGGACAAATGCTTCTGTTGCGAACTGGTTTATTATTTCTTCTCCTGCAGTTGGATATGCCAGGTGAGCCAGCCGTTCGATATCTGCTTGAAGTTGTTGCAGACTTTCTCCTCTTTTCTGGGCTCTGGTACTGAGTTGGACTCGGAAGACTTCTTGCGTATGACCATCTCCAAAACGTTTGTCAATGGCCTGTACAAGAGCCGTGAAGTTGCCGTTCTTGTCTGCTGGTAAGGTTTGCAATAATTCAGCAGCAGTTCCTCTAAGGGCAAGCGTCAGAGCTATAAATTTGTCTTCGTCATCCCAGCCATTTGTTGCTGCGGCTGCCTCAAACTGCTTCTTGTAGATCGACCAAGAAGTTTGTCCATCTAAGGTTGGTGGATGCTTTCCTTTCGCTTTACAAAGTCGCCAGAACTTTCTCGAATCTTCATTTTTCGAACTTTGTCCAATTCGTTGGTAATGCTTTGAATTCTGTTTTCGAACTTTTCTTGAACTTCCTCGAGCTTTGTTAACTTTTTCATTAACTCGATCGTCTGACAAACAGCTGCCTTATTGTGTACCTCTACTGAGTTCTCATTTGTATTTACTTTTAAAACATTCGAAAATTTTTAAAAATCTGTACCAAATTGATTCAAAGTATCTAATATATTTCACTATCGATCGCGAGTGAAATACCTTGTTTTTTTTTTCTTTTTATTAACCTTAAAAAGAAATATTATATTTATACTTCTATTAAATTTATGACTTTTTGTGATTGAGTGGTTTCTATTCTACGTTTTTAATATAACCTTCCTGCTTCCACCACCATCTTAGCAATTAAAAAGTGCTTTGTCTCATCTTTCCTGGTGAGTGCTAATATTTGTTTGGTATATGTTCTGCCAAATCGAAGCAATCTATGAAACTAAACATAAAACATAATTTCTTTTTATGAACATCTGTACTTTTGGAGAAAATAAATCCCAAGACGAATATTCTATAAAATAAACTCGTTGTGGACCAAGCATCTTCATCACTTTCATCTATCGTCTATCATCTACGTTTAAAGCTTTTGTTTACTTATGCTGTTTTTTTTTTGTCTCATCTGCCCTGGTGAGTACAATTTTTAGTAGATGTTCTGCCATAAGCTTTACAGATATTACATACATACATTCGATTTTTCTTATTACTCATAAAATAAAATAAAAAAAAAAAACAACAACAACTGCCAACAAAAACATCTGTAATTGAGATCAAACTATAAAAGCTTTTATTTAGTACACTACGCTACATTACTTGCAACTAGTAGAGACAAGAACCTATTGTTTGAATTTCTTCAAATCTCAGAACCAGTTCTCCACTGAGCTACTTACAACCAAAAAATTTCACACTGTAACAAAAAAAAGGGGACATAAAAAAAAACAAAAAAAAAAAAAAAACAGAAAAATTTTTAAAACTAATTACATAAGAGAATTAAGATGGAAAAACCTCTACATTGCGGAAACAATAACTGTACTCTTAACGAAAAAACAAATGACTGGGTTACTTGCAAAGGTATTTGTGGTAAAGTCTTCCACCCTATATGTACTGGCTTAAGCAGAAGTGCCAAAGTATATTTAGCAGAATTTTCTTCGCATTTTAATTATTACTGTGCTGACTGCAGAACAATAACTATCTCACATATTATGCTAGCACTTAAATGTAACAACGAGCGGGTCGACCAATTATCCGAAACCATCGCAGAGTTAATAAACGAGATTCGCAATAGCTCTCGTAAAACAAATGAGCTTTTAGCCGAGAATAACGAAGCCACCACAAGAAGTCTCGAAAACCATTACTTCATATTTACGAAACAACTATCTAATATCGAAAGTTTGTCTAAACAGGCCCTTATAAAATTTTCTGAATGCGTCGATAACATTAATTTAGTTCCTGACCTCCTGAACACCCAATTTATAAAAATAAGGAACACTGTTTCTACTATAAATCCTTTGCAAGAATTAAAAACTTGTATCCAATCAGTAAACTCGATGCAAGATAGTTTATCAATGATAGATTCTTCTTTGGATAAACAAACAAATGCAATTAAAGCAATTGGCATAGACTGCACAGCCACTTACGCTAAAATCATCAACGACTCGTTAGCACTTGCTGATGTTTTAATTAAGGAATCCACTGCTACTCGTATTGCTATCTCTAATATATGTGAACAGACGAAATATGCATCAAATCAAAATTGTTTACTTGAAACCCAACCAGCTATTAACAACAAATCTTTATACTTTGAACTCCAAGACCTCGACACTTCTCTAGAACTTACTAGTGTTGACTCCAATACTCCACCTGTACCTGGTTCCCCAACACCGGCACCAGCAACGACTTCTGTACCACCACAACTTATAAATAAAATTGGAACAACATGGACTTCCGACGAATGGAACAGTCGCCTGAAAAAAATCAAAACTAACCAACCGTCGGGCACTAGTTTTTCAACCTACACCGTCAAACGTGCGCCACTACATGCAAACGAATCTTGGCTGCTAAATTATTTTAAGAACAACTACAGTATTTACCCAACTGATTGTAGTCGTCAAAAACCTGGGACCTTTAAAATATCCATACCCAACTCTTATGTATGGTTGTTCTCTTCTTATACTCCCAATTTAAGAAATAGTTTGATGAGGATAACTCCATGGATCGAAAATTCATCTGCAACTACGAATACAAGATCTAATTTTAAGTCTTATTCTAGGCATAGTTATAATTCCAAATCTAATTTTAAGTCTTATTCTAGGCGTAGTTATAAGTCTAAATCTTATCCTAAGCATAATTCTAAACCTTTCCTTAACCCTAGCTATAAATCTCACTCAGAAAATGTACACTATAAATCAAATAACTCGCTCTTTTTAAATCAATCATCGTGTAACTCCAATTCCAAATACCCTAACTTCTACCTATCACACGTCCTAAATCCAGCCCCCTCTACATCAAGTAATCACATAACTCGCAATACCACTGCCACACTCAGTCATTCAAATACTCACTATAGCCCTAATCCCACAATAAATACACCTCAATTCCTAGACCCTCTTTTCCCTCCAAATGTTAAACTGTCAATGCAAACTGCTGACTCGACGGAATCACGTTACACAATGGCTAGATTGAGAGACCGCCGAATTTACGAAAATGTTCGACTCTATCTAGCTTTCCTGCATGATAAACCTGATTCTGTCTGTGTCGAAGGTAAGACCAAAACTAACGTCATGATATCTATTCACCAAGAAGGACTCCCCACGAACACTACCAATTTACGAAAAATCTTTAATTCATATCATGAAGCCTTTAACGTTACCAATCAAATGGTCTCAGACGACTTGGCTGCCTACGCTTCATACGTTAATTCAAAATTCATTTCATATCGTCAACGTAATCGTAATAACAATAACTCTCTTTAGCAAGGTTTTCGCCCATCCTAATTCCTTAAAAACACACCCAACATGTCTTACCATCTACTACCAGAACATAAGAGGCCTCCGTACAAAAACTTCAACTGTTTTTTTGAATTCACAAAAATTACCTTATGACATTTTTGCATTGAATGAAACGAATCTCACCCCCAATTTCCTTAATAGCGAACTATTTACCTCCGATTACGTTACCTTTCGCTGTGATGGTCATAACAATAATAATGATTTCTCCGGTGGTGGAGTTTTAATAGCAGTAAAAAATACTTTAGATGCCACCATTTTTAAGACTTCACAATCAATGGACTTCGAATTTATTTCTATTAAAATTAAATTACTTTTTCGGAACATATATGTTATGTGTTGCTATATTCGTCCCGCTCAACCTACAAGCTCGTATCAACTCGCTATCGATTCTATTGATTTTCTTTTTGAAACGGCTGACACTAACGATAATATCATCTGCTTTGGAGATTTCGACCTGCCTAACATCCAATGATCTCCTTCTGATGATGCAACTTACTTTTACCCTACAAACTTAAAATCCGAAAAGAAAACTCTATTCACAGATTGCCTGCTAAATTCTAGCCTTTTTCAAGTAAATGGCATCACCAACAACTTGAACAGGCAACTTGATCTTATATTCACATCCGACCCTAGCAACACAATTGTGATTGAGAGTGACCAGCTACTATCTACACTCGATCGATTTCACCCCCCTTTGCTTACTTCTTTCTCTTATGACACACCCCATAATGATATTGCCCCTGAATATAGTTTTAACTTTCGCAAAGCCGATTTTCGTAACCTTAACATCCTTCTTAGTGAAATCAATTTAAATATTTCTCAAAGGTCGATTGAAGAAGAGTTGGAGACCTTCTATACCAAAATATTTAGTTGTTTTGCTCAGTCGGTCCCTTTTGTACCCCGTAGAAACTACTCATCTTCTCCTCCTTGGTATAACAAGGAACTTCGATCTCTTCGCAACGTCAGAAATTATCTATGGAAAAAATACTTGAAAACTAAATCGGACGCCGATTGTCGAAGTTTTTCAAATGTTTTTATGCAATTTTCTGTTCTATGTGAACGACTCTATAAGGAGTATATTATTTGCACGCAATCCACGATAATATCAAATCCTAAACGTTTCTATGAATTTATTAATGTGAAAAGAAAATCTGATGGCTACCCTCCTTCCCTCTCTTACATGGACAACTCTTCATCTGACCCTGCAACTATTGCAGACTTTTTTGCCAACTTTTTCAAGGAATCATTTTCTGAATGTGATATTGAACCTGATGTACAATACTTTGACTACATGCTGAATTCTTCGCAAACATCTTTTTCATCTCTGAATATTCTACCAACTATGGTTAAATACAAAATTGATAAGCTAAAAGAAGACTTCTCTATAGGACCTGACGGTATCCCTGCAATTGTCCTCAAAAAATGCTCAAGCACTCTGATTCAACCGCTAACCGTCCTTTTTAGGATATCTATTATGCAGGGTATTTTCCCGCAGTCATGGAAGGTATCTTATATAGTTCCTATTCATAAAAAAGGACCTAAGAATAATGTTTCCAATTATCGTCCAATAGCCAAGCTTTCTTGTATACCGAAAATATTCGAAAGTATTGTTTATGATACACTTTCGTTCCACTGCAAATCTATTTTGTCTCCTGTTCAACATGGTTTCCTTTCTGGCAGATCAACAACAACAAACCTTGTAGATTTTGTTTCCCATACGCTATGCACTATGGAAGATGGGGGCGAAGTTGATGTGATTTCAACAGATTTTAGCAAAGCTTTCGACAAAATATCTCATAAAATGATTATATACAAATTAAAAATTCTCGGCTTTCCAAAATTTTTCATCTCATGGATTGACTCTTATCTAAAAAATAGAAATTACATTATACGTTTCAGATCATCTTTATCTCTTCCAATTTTCGCACCTTCCGGTGTTCCACAAGGCAGCCATTTAGGCCCAATGCTGTTCATTTTAGCAATAAATGATGTCTCTCAAATCCTGAAATGTGATCTTTTAATTTATGCTGACGATATGAAAATCTTCAATAGTATATCATCGCTAACAGACTCTTGTTTTCTGCAGGGCAACCTCGATAAATTTTCTCTTTGGTGTCAGAAAAATTCTCTTGAACTCAATGTTAGCAAGTGCCATTCTATAACATTTTCCAGAAAACGTCAACCTGGGCCTATCCGACAATATTTTATTAACGGCATCCCTGTACCATATGCTACTTCATTGCAAGACCTAGGGGTCATATGCGACAGCGAGCTCAACTTTCACTCTCATATTGACAATATTATCAATAAAGCTAATTCCATGCTTGGCTATATAAAACGTTGGTCTAAAGAATTTCCTGACCCATATGTCTCCAAATCTCTTTATATAACCTTCGTCAGACCTATTCTTGAATATGCTTCTCAAGTCTGGTCACCCCATCAGGTTACACAAATTAAAAGAATTGAAGCTGTTCAGCGTAGGTTTCTTCGGTTTGCACTGCGTAGTCTTCCTTGGGACGAATATTATCAACCTCCTTATGTTCAACGTTTACAACTTATAAATCTGCAGTCCTTAGAAAAACGAAGAGACACCTCAGACATCATCTTTATTCACGACTTATTTACTGGTAACATTGACTGTCCTCCACTAATGAATGCAATTTCCTTCAACACCAACCCCCGTAATCTAAGGTCAGTACCCCTTTTCCGCATCCCTTATCACCGCACAAACTATTCATTTTATAATCCTATGTCTCGCATGCTTCGTAATGTTAACACCTTTTCGAATATATTTGACTTCAACATATCCAAATCTACTCTACGTAAAACACTCCTCGCAAGCCTTCCACAACAATGTGTTTAATTTTTTTATTTTTCTATAATACATGTTCTAGTTTTTTTCTTAAGTTTTTGTTAATTGTATTAGTTATTAAGTTTGCTTGTACTAAGCGTTTATTAAATAAATATGCCTTACTTTGTGTCTACTTTCGAAAATTGTTTTTCGACACGCTCGTCAAGAGCAACAAATTTGTTTTCGAAGCATCAAGCTTACCTTCGAGAAGATTTTTGTGTTCTTCAAGAAGATTCTTTTGTTCACTTCTTTGTTCTTCGAATCGCTGGAGAAGATTTTTTTCTTGTTTTTCGAGAAGATTCTTTTGCTCATTGCGTTGATCTTCAAATCGTTCGAGAAGATTCTTTTGCTCTTTTCTTTGCTCTTCGAGAAGGTTCTTTTGCTCTTTTCTTTGCTCTTCGAGAAGGTTCTTTTGTTCTTTTCTTTGCTCTTCAAACTGGGCGAGCAACAGAGCCATCATATTGGTCATATCTAAACTAGTACTTACTTGCTCTTCCTCCATTTCAATCGTGAAAATAAACGAGTCTGGGTTTTCACCTTGTTGTCTTAAATGTTCCTGCAGACGAATAATGAGGTCATATTTTGATCCAGCAGTAGGAAGACCTCGTTTGTTTAGTTCTGCTTTAAGTTCAACACAATTTAAATCATTCAAAATTTTACCCATTGTCTGTTTATTTATTTAAAAACACACACGCACTTTTTATTTTAAGTTAATTTACTCAAATGCACAGATAAAATAAGTTTTATCCCACTTCTGACACCAATGTAACGTTTTACCACGGTTCGATATAAAACTTATTTATTTTTACTGTCAACCGTCAATTATTTCCTTTTTAAATTAAACACACTTTACTTCACTTCAAATATTTTATTAATCACCAATCTCAATAGTATGCAACTTAAATTCACTTCCGGATACTTTTAACTTCAAACTTTACACTTTCGCTTTCAAAAATAAACTGTGTCTGTGCTCAAAAAGTTTCTCCTTATATAGTGAGCTGAGAGGTTCGGGACTCTACTGGAAAGTACTGGCACAAAAGCTATCTAGAAGGTTCCATTCCAATGAAGAGAGATGGCGTTCTCTCCACTCTTCCATTCAGCGCATTTTCCCCCAGAGAGAGATGGGCGCGCTCTCTCGGGAAATTTTATAGATGGTTGTTGTCTTCGATAAGGGTATTTTTGTACTTGGCTCTTTGTTTGTTCCGAAAGTAGTTAGGTGCTGATTTCATCGTTACAATACATACAAAAATAATATGTCATCTGTGTAATATAAGGAATATGTTAAAATAAATGCGATGAATTCATTGTTTTCTGTGTTTAGAGGTACAAATATTTCGGACTCAAATTATTTTGGTCATTTTTAGCTACAGTTGGTCGTTTTTATTTTTAATTTTGGACACAAACTTTATTTTCAAGTGGCAACCGTGAGCAAGACAAGATCGAAAAAAAAAAACATTGTGTATGCGTACTTTACATATAGCTAGCAATGTGTGAGCTAAAGCAGGAAGACAGAAGGTAATGCTGCTGAGATTTATTGGCGGGGAAAGGAACAGCATTTTTGTTTTTTTTTTTATTCCTAAGTATTTTGTTGTTTTCTTTTAGGTTTGGTGGCGAAACATTTCTTTTTTCCATGTTTTGGATACAGGTATATACCTACTTTCGTTCGTTCGTGGTCATTTATTATTTTTTATAAATGTACCTAGTTTTTGTTTTGAGGATTTTTGTGCAAGACTAAAATAAAAAAATTAACTTAGGTAGGTATGAAAAAATTAGGATGAATACCTAGGTAGAATAGGTATTTTTTTTTAATAAACTGTTGAAAAAGAACAAATTTTGTTGAGACCTAGGTCTTTTTTTTTTCAGGTTCGGGAAATGTCAGAGTTAACAATTTGTAATGTTTTTTTTTTTAATTAAAAAAAAGTACCACCAATTTTTCTGTACGTCATTATGCATAGAATGAAACCAGGCTGAAGTCGATAGCATTATTGGTTCTAGAGATATTCGAAAAACAAGCCTTCTTACAACTTTGTTATTAAAATTGCTGTAGTAAAAAAGCCACTACTTAATTGAATTTTTTTTTTTGAAAATCCTTTCTGCACGTTATGGTCTTATTATCTGTAAAAAAAATTTATTTGAAGTCGTCAGCGAAAGGGCTTCCGAATGAACACAATTTTTTAAATTTTGTTTTCCAAATTTGGAGTTTAAAAATTAATTTACCCAAACTGTTCACTAAAACAACGTTATTTAAAAAAAAATTAAATAAAAGATTTCTGGCTTTACAAAAAGGTATAGCAAAGCATTGTTATCGTTACCGTTGTTTTTTAATAATTTTTTTTGTTTTAAGACAATTTTTTAGAAAATTGCTAATCGAGAGGGAATACACCCTCAATTTTTTTTCTTGTCTCAAATCTCGACCCAACCTACATATATGCTCAAGCTTTTATTCTACACCATATCTATGCAAATCACCCTATAAGTACCTACGGTTAGGAGCCCTAGTCTGTAGCCTAATTACAAATTACAATTAAACAAAAACAAATATTTTATAATTTTTTTTATGAACACACGTCTGGTAAGGAGAAAATTGCAATATAATAAAAAAAAAATATCCGATGTTATTTTTTATAAAAAAAGGACTAATTCAAAATCTTCGAAAACAAATGTTGGGCTGTTTGCTGTTGGGCTGTTTGCTCTAAATATATGCAACACGAATTTTTTTTTTTTTTAATTTTTAGCAGTTTCTTTTATAGTTTTGTCAAAACTGTCAATTGAATTTTTTTACAAACTTTTTTTTTTTTTTTTTTAAATTGCTGTAGTAAAAAAGCCACTACTTAATTGAATTTTTTTTTTGAAAATCCTTTCTGCACGTTATGGCCTTATTATCTGTAAAAAAAATTTATTTGAAGTCGTCAGCGAAAGGGCTTCCGAATGAACACAATTTTTTAAATTTTGTTTTCCAAATTTGGAGTTTAAAAATTAATTTACCCAAACTGTTCACTAAAACAACGTTATTTAAAAAAAAATTAAATAAAAGATTTCTGGCTTTACAAAAAGGTATAGCAAAGCATTGTTATCGTTACCGTTGTTTTTTAATAATTTTTTTTGTTTTAAGACAATTTTTTAGAAAATTGCTAATCGAGAGGGAATACACCCTCAATGTTTTTTCTTGTCTCAAATCTCGACCCAACCTACATATATGCTCAAGCTTTTATTCTACACCATATCTATGCAAATCACCCTATAAGTACCTACGGTTAGGAGCCCTAGTCTGTAGCCTAATTACAAATTACAATTAAACAAAAACAAATATTTTATAATTTTTTTTATGAACACACGTCTGGTAAGGAGAAAATTGCAATATAATAAAAAAAAAATATCCGATGTTATTTTTTATAGAAAAAGGACTAATTCAAAATCTTCGAAAACAAATGTTGGGCTGTTTGCTGTTGAGCTGTTTGCTCTAAATATATGCAACATGAAATTTTTTTTTTTTAATTTTTAGCAGTTTCTTTTATAGTTTTGTCAAAACTGTCAATTGAATTTTTTTACAAACTCTACAAATCATCAACTATGGTTTTGTGTACCAATAGAATAATATAAGCCCGAAGTTAATATCTTTGTGTGTTCTCAAGATATTCGAGCCGAAAATCATTTTTAACAATTTTTAGCAGGTTTTTTAAAATAATATTCCACATTTCAGCAATTTTACAACTTTTTTAATTACTGTAATAAAATACAAGAGCTAATTGAATTTTTCTGAAAGCCTTTTTTATGTCGATACCTGAAAGCCTTTTTTATGTCGATACCTTTATTTGTTCTCAAAATATCGTCGACGAAAAAAGATCACGAACGTACGTATACATACTACATAGGCATCTCTAAGCGCCAGTTATAGCTGTCATTGAAATTCATCATTGAACATTTTAATGATTCATTTTTGGACGTTAAGGGTGCTAAATCTATGATTATTTTGATGTCAAAATAAAGCTTATGGCTTAATTAATAAATCTGGCCAAACAAAAAACTAAATTCGGCCCAACCTTTCACATGAAATATCTTTTTATTTCAATGATCATTGAAAAATAATGAAAGTCAGTTTGTGTTGAAGGTTCGGCCGAATTGAAATTTTTTTTGGGCAGATATATATTTATTAAGGCATAGGCATTATTTTGGCATCAAAATATTTATAAATTTTACTTTCTAAACGTCTTGAAATTAATCATTAAAATTTAAAATTTTTAATTTAAGTTTTAAGGCACTTAAAAAGCAAAATCAGTTATTATTTTGATGCCAATGTGAAGCTGATGATTCATTTTTTCAATGATTGCACTACCTTATCAATGATCATTGAAATAATAAAAGCCATTTCATGAGAAAGTTTGGGCCGAAATGAAATTTTTTTTGGCCAGATATATTATTTAACTCATAAGCTTTATTTTGGCATCAAAATAATCAAAGGTTTCGACTTTTAAGCGTCTTAAAATGAATCATTAAAATTTTCAATGACGAATTTCAATGATAGCTATAACTGGCGCCTTAAAATCGATAAATTTGTAGGTATTCCAGAGCTGGAAACGTGAAGAAATGTTCAAATTTTCGATCCCACAAATCGGACCATTTACAATAATTTCCAATGGAAAGTTAAAAACAATATATTTTTACGATGGCGTAGTGGTCAAGCAAATTTGCCCAATCATGAGGCAAACTTCACTTTATACCTACATAAATACTTTACGTACCTACTAAGAATGAATTTTCATTCATTCACATCCCCATTGAAAAATAAATGATAGATACCTTACTACCCAGTAGGAAATTTCTAAAAATTCAGTGCTGAATAAGCTGCTTCTTCCTTGAGCAAAAGAAGCTGCACCCGCCACTTTTGTGCTCTTTTCTCTGATGAATTTAACATGGGCATGTCATTGGCGGTAGGCACATGTCGATGAAAATTCAACAATGAAATCACTGGTTCGGTGGAAGTTGCTTTTTCACCAGTTTGGAATATGATGAAAAATATGATGAATATTAAACAGTGAAATCACTGCATAAATGTAACATGCTGATTCATCTGCTTATTTTCGTCCATAAATAATGTGATGAAAATTCAATAGTGAAATCATTAGGTAACTGAGAGTTGCTTATTCACGGACTTATTATTGCCCGAGGAAAAATGTGAGGAATATTGAGTAGTGAAATCACCAATTACAAACGAATTGGTTTTTCACCACCTTATTCAAAAGTAGAATGTACTTCCCTTATTAAAATAAAAACTGAATTAATTTATGTGGTACGTCTACCTACCTAATTATTATCTTTTTATTGCATTATTATTTACATTCTATAAATTAAAATAATTACAACAAATTATTAATTATTACAAAATTATTTATTGTGGCTCCTCGAGTAACCTAGGGATAGAAAAAATGTTCAGTTTACAATAATTCATACATATGTAACTATAAAGAGTTACTAACCTTGGCATTATTTTCCACATAAATGTAACACCCGCTTCCATAGAAAAAGAACAACTAACTTGAAATGAAAATATAAAACAAAAGAAGATTTCCAAAATGGTCAACAAGCCAACAAATAAAGCACGCGCCACAAAAGAAATACAGAATAATTGTATTTCTTTGAAAGGGTACATATTTTTGGGTACATATTTTTGCACTACAGAAATCATCACATTGTTCGTACCAGGAAAAAGAAAGGGCCATTTTTAGATTATCGTTACTTTTTCTCGAGAAGAAGGTTATATAAAGCAGACGACGCGATTAAGAATTAAAATTGAGAGAGAATGAGAACTAGAACTGATTACTTTTCATTTGAAAACGTCGACTTTAATTCAGCATCAATTTCATATTTGTGGCCAAAGTCAGCCAAGGAGAGTTTTCAGAACTCTTTCTCTCTCGCAGAGCATCCTTTACAAAGCAGACGAGTGGATTTAGAGAATGAACTGATGAACTTATGCATGACTTTTCGTCAATTGAATCATCGCTTAATTTTTTTTTCCTCTTTAGCAACTTTTAATTCAGTATTGAAATCAGTTGGATTTTTTGAAACAAGTAAAAGAATGCATTACTTTTTACTGATGTAATCAGTGCACACTGTTTCTATGAAGTGGTACTTGAATTCAATAATGAATTCAGCTTAATTTTTCATTGAAGACGAAATTTCCTGCTGGGTAACTTCCTACCTACCTATACACATTTCTTTATTTTTTCGCAGACACGAACATTTTATCAAAAACATCTTCAGAATTACTAATTTCCTTATTCTTAACCTGCCTCAGAAAATCTTGGGTGTATACCTATTGATCGCATCGAACGACACAAAGACATAATGTAACCATGCATTCGTTCATAAGTAAAAAGCAACCTCAAGTTAGCTTAGCAAAATTATACATAAGTCTTTTCCATCACGTCAATAGAAATATATACTACCTAACTGCACACAGTTAAAAAAATTGTGTCTACCTAAATCCCACCGCGACCTTCCACCTTCCACGTCCAAAAAATATTTTTTTTATATTTTCTGTAAGATGAGAGATCATTGACGAAGAAGTCAACACAAAAAAAAGACAGGAGAGTGAGAGCGAAAGTGGGAAATTTTTCTTGCAAATGACCCGAGGTGCATTCTTTTATGTTACTGTGGTTAACTATAGTTAACTATAGTTAACTTCGGTCGTTCCTTTAATTCAGAAAAGTTACTTCGAGTAACTTTATGACATCATAAAATCGTTCCTAAATTCCAAAGTAAAATTGTCAAAAAGTAACTTTTTGTAACTTTTTCCAACTCATCTCCTCGATATGAATTGAAATAGTTGATCTGTCAAACACAGCTCAAATGCAATGGTGGATGTTTTGTTTACTTTTTGTCCATTTGATTTGGAATTGTTTTCAATATTTAAAATATGTTTTTATCAATTTAATCGATTTTTTTTGTCGAATTTGATTTTTGGAATAGTTTTCTTTTATTTTCTGATGCATTTTCTTTCTGTCAGCATTTTCTTCTTTATATTTGGTTAATTTTTCATCAAAAAATTCTGTGCCATAAGCAATGAAGAAAATTGCACTTATTTCTGTTCGATTTATACAAAACTGAGTGTAAAGAAATTTATTTTGGAAATATTACACATGTTATTTTGAATACCTAATAATTATTTTTGCAATAAATTTAATGCAATCACATTTTTTCTTGGTTATTCATTCCAAATATACAATTCAATTTTTTTTTTCAACCCCTTTCGTTTGACAGATTAACTATTGTTAACTCTGGTCGTTCCTAAATGAAAAAGTTCAAGAGTAACTTTCTTAACTATGGCAGATCAACTTTTGTTTTTGACACATTAACTATAGTTAACCACAGTAACATAAAAGAACGCACCACCGCGCTGATGGAGCGGAATTCTTGTGAACTGCAAGCTTCTTTGTGTGCGTGTGCAAGGAAATTTGTTGTTAAAAAATGCGAAATAGAACCTTTTCTATTATTTTAGTAAAAAAACTTATGCAAGTAATTTCTGTTTTTGTCCTCGAAACTAGTTAAAAAAATATTGAAAAATAATAATAAAAATAACTGAAAATTGAGTAAGCTATCCTTTCTTCACAATGACGTTTCAAATGTTGATAAATAAAATTGCATTTTAAATTATGTTATGAACAAAAAAATAAAAAAATTTTGACGAAATTGATTTATTAAACATATTTTCTTTAAAACATAAATAATTTCAAAAAAATAAAAAAATAGCAAGACTTTGCCCCAGGATCTTGAAAAAAATATTACCAAAAAGAACGTTTTTATTTTGGTTTTTGACCTAAGATGACTTTAATATGTATTTTTAAAAAATTGAAAAAAATTTAAATAACACACCATATTTATTGACTTTGAAATATACCTGATTTGGGATCGTTACCGTTAAAACTTTTGAAGTTTTGTCAAATCGCGTAACCAAATTACCTTGTAAATTCGCTTATATTATGAACAATTGCACATTTTTTTTTTGGAATAAATTATAAAATTACTAAACAAAAAAGGACGAATTTTACTTTAAACATTTATTTTCTTACAAAAAAAATATAAAAAAAATAAAAAAATGATTTCTAAAATATGCCCCAGTGATTCATCGAAACCCTTCCGTAAAATTGAGGATATTTTATTTTCTGTAGCGGATTTGAGGTACAAAGAATTTTTTTTTTAATTTTTAAAGTAAACAAATATGTTTGCCTAATATTTTTCAATCAAAATCCTTTTGTTTCAATAAAATATTTGAAAAATTGTGGATGTTGTTGGATTTCATTCATTTATTCTATTTGTATAACATTTGAAATATTATAACATTGTACATACTAGTTGATTTTATCTCATCACTATACATTCTTATAACGAGCTTGTTAATTTAATTGGTATAATTCTACTTTAAAAACTAATTCTCATTTAAATCGCCCGCCTTATTAGCAAGATTGGCCATATTTTGCTAAAATACATTTGTTAACTAACGTAACGTTTGCTAACTAACGTAACTTTAAGCTTATGCAAGAATAACGAATCATACAATTGTTCATTTGTCATTGTACAGTCATCAAAAGCAGTCTTTTCATTTTTCAACTCGTGAATTTGTCGAACTGGGAATTTTGCCCATTCTTATCGGTCGAATTTTCCTATAGTTCTCGATTGGAAAACGCTCCATCGAACATTTTTGGCGCCCAACGTGGGGCAGTACCCACAAATTAATTAAATAATTTTTAATAAATCAAACGTCTACGTGGCAAAAACAAATAGTGATATACATAGACACTATCGGTATCGGTTCGGTATCACTTTTGTAAAAATCTATCGGCATCGGTTCTGTATCGGTTTATCGTACATAGTATGTGCTATCAAATTGGGCGAATGTGCGTAAGTTGCATCAATTAAAAGACAAATAAAACTGAATTAATCTGTATTTAATTCGACAATTTCCGTCAAAAAAGATCGAGAAAAAACGCACCTTCGCTACAATTAATTTATTTTTTAACATCAATTCATCATTTTTAAATTATTCATGATCAAATTTAAAATAAAATCATTATAATCATTATCATATCGCTGATCGTTCAACCTTCGCGCCTAATCTCATAATCCACAAAAAGTGGAACATAATCTGGATAAAAATATAGTCGCTCTTTCGCACCAACTACTTTAATGCTAGTGTAGTTAATGATCGATATAGACTGCATTTTAATCATTTCGTCATCGTTCAAGCACACAGTACACATATAGAAGGTAATATCTTCCGAGTTTTCATTTCGTTCAGTTTTGCGCATGTCTTGTATTTTGTTTTTGTAAATTGTGGACGAGGGTCACTGCGATTCCGAAACACTTGTGTTTTGTTTTTGTAAATTCTGACAGGCAGGTCACTGTAATTTTCGAAGATGCGCAATATATTACCTTCAATATGTGTACTGTGGTTCAAGCATTTGATGTGCTATCATAAAAAACCATTTCTCTTAAATTCGAACATAAATTAAGAGGTTTTAGAATAGATTCCACATAAAGTTCAATTTACGTCATCATTGGAGTTCTCTTATCAACTGATCATAATTATCGTAAGCATTAGCTTTCTACATAAAACACTCGCATATGTTCGTCGTTCGCTTATTAGGTCAAGCTAAGCTCACACAACAAATATGAAGTTGCTTTAGCTAGATCACTCTATATTTTGCCGATTAGATTTCGTTACGTACGTTGTTTCGGGGTCATAATATACCTTCATCATTTTTGGATTCATCCTTATTGATTGCATTGCAATTACATCGTTCGTCGATCCATATTAAAGCTAGTTTTGTTGTTGTTGGCTAGTTCATAGGAACTAGGCTGCATATATTTTTCGATAATCTGCTGTTGCTGCCGTTGCCTGCTGCTGCTGCCATTGATATTGTTGCTGTCACCTTAGTTCATTGAAACTTGGATATAAGTTTGTTAAACCTTCTGTTGTTTAAGCCTTCGTATATCTTCATAGGAATTAAAAACATTGGGTTATTCTTCAGATTTTTTTGTTAATATTTCGATTGACCGCATCATACTTCTGATTTCATTGCAAATTGAGCATTGCCTTTTTGAAAATCTGATTTGAAATATTTTTATAAGATCGCTTTAATTTAAATTCAATTTCATCAATCATGGCTGAAGATGCTGCAGCCTTAGAGGAGTTCAAGCAACAACGAGCTTCAACTAAGGGAAATATAACTAGAATAAAAAATGTAGTAGACATGACTAATAATCTAACAACAACTGAACTTGAATGTAGGTTGGTAATATTCGAATCTTATTTTAAACAGGGTATTGCATACCAAACGCAAATTGAAAGGTTACAACCAACGGATGTTGGTCGTGCAGACTTAGAGGAGCTCTATATAACAACTAAAACCAAAATCATTTCGATGATGGGGGAAAGGAGAAGACCTAGTACCGTAGAACAGTCGTTTATGGTACAGGCTCCACTACCAAGTTCTCGTTTACAACCTTTGCGGCCACCAACCTTAGATGGAAAATTTATTCACCTTTTGTCATGCGTGACGGAACACGCCTTGGACGCAGTGAAAAGATTTCCAGTTTCGGAAGAAAATTACCCAAAAGCAATTCAAAGCTTAAAAGATCGTTATGATAACAACTGTTTGATATTTTTAGAAAATATCTCATCAATTTTTGAAATTCCTAAAGTATCTAAACCTTCAGCATTACCCTTAAGGCATTTGATCGATAATATATCTGCGCTTTATAATGGGACGAGCAATTAGATTTTAGCAAGTTTCCTACATGGGACGAGTGTGCCAAAATGCTGAGCAAACGTTGCCAGTATCTTGAAGCCAGAGAAAGCAAGCAATCTCGCTACGAAACCCCTCAAAAGCCACAAGAAAAGCCTCGTCAGCAATCTTATAGCCATCGTCCAAGAACTTCGTTAAGTATCACCAAAAAGTCCTGTTCATTTTGCAAGGATAGTGAGCATGCAATTTACAATTGCCCTAGTTTCTTGAAACTGTCAGTAAAAGATAGATTTTCGAACACAAAAAAGTTAGGACTATGTATCAACTGTTTGGCCAAAGGCCATAACATGTCAAAATGCCCATCCATACACAGATGCAAAACGTGCAAAATGACACATCACAACTTGTTACACCGAACACCACAGACATTCAATTCAAGTAGCCAAGAAAGACCGCATGCAGATCCTCCTAAATCCAATCAAGAAGCAGGGTCATCATCAGCTAATTGTGCATTTGATAAAAATAAATGTGATTCCGATCAAGTTATCTTAGCTACAGCATTGATTCTCGTAAAAGACTCAACGGGATCCTTTCAATTAGGCCGTGTTCTCCTTGACTAAGGATCGCAGGTGAAATTGATTAACGAAAGGTTTGCAAGGTCTCTCAATCTTCGAAAAGATAAAAACCCAGTAGATATAATTGGGATAGGTGCTTCAAAAACTAAAATTGACAAAAAAACCCAAACCACAATCCGCTCCCGCTATAATAATTTTGAAGTATTCCTCGAATTTTTAATTGCTCAATCGATAACCGGATACCAGCCTGATAGTAAGCTACAAATTGTTGATTGGAATGTTCCAAAAAATATTGAGTTGGCAGATGAAAACTTTAACAAGCCCTCGCAAATAGATATGCTTCTTGGCGCTGAAGCCTTTTTCGATTTATTATTGGTAGGCCAAATTTAGCTTGGCCAAGGACTACCAACACTCCAAAAGACCTTCCTAGGGTGGATAGTCTCCGGTAGATATAATGTCTCAGCGAATACTCCTACCAAAAGTTGTTTCATGAATGTAGAAGAAGATCCATTACATCAATATGTAGAAAAATTCTGGGAGTTGGAGGAGGTCGTCGGCCGAAAATCAAAATGGACTGAAGAACAAATACAATGTGAGGAAATCTTCAACGAAACGGTTGAGGAATCAGATTCTGGGCGGCTTATGGTAAAATTGCCTCTTGAAAAAAATATTACCAAAAAGAACGTTTTTATTTTGGTTTTTGACCTAAGATGACTTTAATATGTATTTTTAAAAAATTGAAAAAAATTTAAATAACACACCATATTTATTGACTTTGAAATATACCTGATTTGGGATCGTTACCGTTAAAACTTTTGAAGTTTTGTCAAATCGCGTAACCAAATTACCTTGTAAATTCGCTTATATTATGAACAATTGCACATTTTTTTTTTGGAATAAATTATAAAATTACTAAACAAAAAAGGACGAATTTTACTTTAAACATTTATTTTCTTACAAAAAAAATATAAAAAAAATAAAAAAATGATTTCTAAAATATGCCCCAGTGATTCATCGAAACCCTTCCGTAAAATTGAGGATATTTTATTTTCTGTAGCGGATTTGAGGTACAAAGAATTTTTTTTTTAATTTTTAAAGTAAACAAATATGTTTGCCTAATATTTTTCAATCAAAATCCTTTTGTTTCAATAAAATATTTGAAAAATTGTGGATGTTGTTGGATTTCATTCATTTATTCTATTTGTATAACATTTGAAATATTATAACATTGTACATACTAGTTGATTTTATCTCATCACTATACATTCTTATAACGAGCTTGTTAATTTAATTGGTATAATTCTACTTTAAAAACTAATTCTCATTTAAATCGCCCGCCTTATTAGCAAGATTGGCCATATTTTGCTAAAATACATTTGTTAACTAACGTAACGTTTGCTAACTAACGTAACTTTAAGCTTATGCAAGAATAACGAATCATACAATTGTTCATTTGTCATTGTACAGTCATCAAAAGCAGTCTTTTCATTTTTCAACTCGTGAATTTGTCGAACTGGGAATTTTGCCCATTCTTATCGGTCGAATTTTCCTATAGTTCTCGATTGGAAAACGCTCCATCGAACATTTTTGGCGCCCAACGTGGGGCAGTACCCACAAATTAATTAAATAATTTTTAATAAATCAAACGTCTACGTGGCAAAAACAAATAGTGATATACATAGACACTATCGGTATCGGTTCGGTATCACTTTTGTAAAAATCTATCGGCATCGGTTCTGTATCGGTTTATCGTACATAGTATGTGCTATCAAATTGGGCGAATGTGCGTAAGTTGCATCAATTAAAAGACAAATAAAACTGAATTAATCTGTATTTAATTCGACAATTTCCGTCAAAAAAGATCGAGAAAAAACGCACCTTCGCTACAATTAATTTATTTTTTAACATCAATTCATCATTTTTAAATTATTCATGATCAAATTTAAAATAAAATCATTATAATCATTATCATATCGCTGATCGTTCAACCTTCGCGCCTAATCTCATAATCCACAAAAAGTGGAACATAATCTGGATAAAAATATAGTCGCTCTTTCGCACCAACTACTTTAATGCTAGTGTAGTTAATGATCGATATAGACTGCATTTTAATCATTTCGTCATCGTTCAAGCACACAGTACACATATAGAAGGTAATATCTTCCGAGTTTTCATTTCGTTCAGTTTTGCGCATGTCTTGTATTTTGTTTTTGTAAATTGTGGACGAGGGTCACTGCGATTCCGAAACACTTGTGTTTTGTTTTTGTAAATTCTGACAGGCAGGTCACTGTAATTTTCGAAGATGCGCAATATATTACCTTCAATATGTGTACTGTGGTTCAAGCATTTGATGTGCTATCATAAAAAACCATTTCTCTTAAATTCGAACATAAATTAAGAGGTTTTAGAATAGATTCCACATAAAGTTCAATTTACGTCATCATTGGAGTTCTCTTATCAACTGATCATAATTATCGTAAGCATTAGCTTTCTACATAAAACACTCGCATATGTTCGTCGTTCGCTTATTAGGTCAAGCTAAGCTCACACAACAAATATGAAGTTGCTTTAGCTAGATCACTCTATATTTTGCCGATTAGATTTCGTTACGTACGTTGTTTCGGGGTCATAATATACCTTCATCATTTTTGGATTCATCCTTATTGATTGCATTGCAATTACATCGTTCGTCGATCCATATTAAAGCTAGTTTTGTTGTTGTTGGCTAGTTCATAGGAACTAGGCTGCATATATTTTTCGATAATCTGCTGTTGCTGCCGTTGCCTGCTGCTGCTGCCATTGATATTGTTGCTGTCACCTTAGTTCATTGAAACTTGGATATAAGTTTGTTAAACCTTCTGTTGTTTAAGCCTTCGTATATCTTCATAGGAATTAAAAACATTGGGTTATTCTTCAGATTTTTTTGTTAATATTTCGATTGACCGCATCATACTTCTGATTTCATTGCAAATTGAGCATTGCCTTTTTGAAAATCTGATTTGAAATATTTTTATAAGATCGCTTTAATTTAAATTCAATTTCATCAATCATGGCTGAAGATGCTGCAGCCTTAGAGGAGTTCAAGCAACAACGAGCTTCAACTAAGGGAAATATAACTAGAATAAAAAATGTAGTAGACATGACTAATAATCTAACAACAACTGAACTTGAATGTAGGTTGGTAATATTCGAATCTTATTTTAAACAGGGTATTGCATACCAAACGCAAATTGAAAGGTTACAACCAACGGATGTTGGTCGTGCAGACTTAGAGGAGCTCTATATAACAACTAAAACCAAAATCATTTCGATGATGGGGGAAAGGAGAAGACCTAGTACCGTAGAACAGTCGTTTATGGTACAGGCTCCACTACCAAGTTCTCGTTTACAACCTTTGCGGCCACCAACCTTAGATGGAAAATTTATTCACCTTTTGTCATGCGTGACGGAACACGCCTTGGACGCAGTGAAAAGATTTCCAGTTTCGGAAGAAAATTACCCAAAAGCAATTCAAAGCTTAAAAGATCGTTATGATAACAACTGTTTGATATTTTTAGAAAATATCTCATCAATTTTTGAAATTCCTAAAGTATCTAAACCTTCAGCATTACCCTTAAGGCATTTGATCGATAATATATCTGCGCTTTATAATGGGACGAGCAATTAGATTTTAGCAAGTTTCCTACATGGGACGAGTGTGCCAAAATGCTGAGCAAACGTTGCCAGTATCTTGAAGCCAGAGAAAGCAAGCAATCTCGCTACGAAACCCCTCAAAAGCCACAAGAAAAGCCTCGTCAGCAATCTTATAGCCATCGTCCAAGAACTTCGTTAAGTATCACCAAAAAGTCCTGTTCATTTTGCAAGGATAGTGAGCATGCAATTTACAATTGCCCTAGTTTCTTGAAACTGTCAGTAAAAGATAGATTTTCGAACACAAAAAAGTTAGGACTATGTATCAACTGTTTGGCCAAAGGCCATAACATGTCAAAATGCCCATCCATACACAGATGCAAAACGTGCAAAATGACACATCACAACTTGTTACACCGAACACCACAGACATTCAATTCAAGTAGCCAAGAAAGACCGCATGCAGATCCTCCTAAATCCAATCAAGAAGCAGGGTCATCATCAGCTAATTGTGCATTTGATAAAAATAAATGTGATTCCGATCAAGTTATCTTAGCTACAGCATTGATTCTCGTAAAAGACTCAACGGGATCCTTTCAATTAGGCCGTGTTCTCCTTGACTAAGGATCGCAGGTGAAATTGATTAACGAAAGGTTTGCAAGGTCTCTCAATCTTCGAAAAGATAAAAACCCAGTAGATATAATTGGGATAGGTGCTTCAAAAACTAAAATTGACAAAAAAACCCAAACCACAATCCGCTCCCGCTATAATAATTTTGAAGTATTCCTCGAATTTTTAATTGCTCAATCGATAACCGGATACCAGCCTGATAGTAAGCTACAAATTGTTGATTGGAATGTTCCAAAAAATATTGAGTTGGCAGATGAAAACTTTAACAAGCCCTCGCAAATAGATATGCTTCTTGGCGCTGAAGCCTTTTTCGATTTATTATTGGTAGGCCAAATTTAGCTTGGCCAAGGACTACCAACACTCCAAAAGACCTTCCTAGGGTGGATAGTCTCCGGTAGATATAATGTCTCAGCGAATACTCCTACCAAAAGTTGTTTCATGAATGTAGAAGAAGATCCATTACATCAATATGTAGAAAAATTCTGGGAGTTGGAGGAGGTCGTCGGCCGAAAATCAAAATGGACTGAAGAACAAATACAATGTGAGGAAATCTTCAACGAAACGGTTGAGGAATCAGATTCTGGGCGGCTTATGGTAAAATTGCCTTTTAAAATGGATCCAAAATGTTTGGGTTCATCTTATGATATAGCACTCAGAAGGTTTTTATCATTAGAACGGAAATTGAATAAAAATCCTTTATTGAAAGAGCAATATTCAATTTTTTTGAGAGAATATGAGCAATTAGAACACATGTCGGAAGTAACCACCCCTATTAATCACGATGAACCGCATTACTATTTTCCGCACCAATGTGTTATCAAACCGCACAGCGTCTCTACCAAACTTAGGGTAGTATTCGACGCATCCTGCCGCACATCGTCCCAAATTTCGCTAAATGAAACCCTTATGGTCGGCCCAACTATTCAGGATGATGTCTTTACACTATTACTTGGTTTTCGTCTCTATAGATATGCACTAACTGCTGATATCGTAAAAATGTATAGGCAGATTCTTATTCATCCGTTACATCGAAATTTCCAACTTATTCTTTGGAGAGAAGACAGTGAAATGCCTATCAAGACTTTTAGGTTACTGTTACCTATGGCACATCTTCAGCACCATTTTTGGCGGTGAGGTGTCTTCTTTACTTAGCTGAAAGGTATTCCGATTCTCATAAGCTTGGGTCAAAGATATTAAGGAAAAATTTGTATATCGACGATATGTTAACTGGATCCGATGATCTGGCAACCCTTAAACAAATTTAAGATGAAATCGTCTTACAGAGAAAGCCAACTGGAGACACGTTCCCACTGAGGTCAATCCAGCAGATGTTGTATCCAGAGGGTGCACGGTCGATGATCTGAACGGGTCAATTTGGTTTTTAGGTCCAAGATTTTTATATAAATCACTTGAAGAATGGCCACCAGCCCTTGGCAAGGAGTCGCCTACAGAGGAAATGACTAGAGAGATTCGTAAAACTGTATTACTTTCGAAGAAAAAAGAGTCAAATCATCTTTTTGACCAGATAAACGAGTTTAGCTCATATACTGAGACCATTCGGGTCTTTGCAATCAGTTTGAGGGCATTAAAAACAAAATGGAAAGGTATCGAGAGCTCTGAAGAAAATATGCTTTTACCGTTGTCCGTCCAGGAGTTAGAAGTTACGCTGACACGCATTGTTAGGATTGTCCAGCATGAGTTCTTTGCAGAGGAAATAAGGGCAATCAAAAATAAGGAACCCCTGAAGGGCTCCATAAAATGTCTTAATCCTTTCCTGAAAGAGGTTCAAGGAGTCGAAATTTTGAAGGTAGGAGGAAGATTGAAAAATGCATCGATTCCTGAAGTTCAAAAACATCCCATACTTCTACCTAAAGATTGCGTATTCGTCAAAAACATATTCATGCATTTGCACTTTAGTAACTACCACGCTGGACCGAAGACACTCATCGCACTAGTTCGAAGACAGTTTTGGATCCTCAACGCCCGAGAGTTAGCTCGCAGGACATTTAGAAACTGGTGTATTCATTGCGTTAGGTATCGGCCCGTACTCCTGAAGCAGATCATGGGAAACTTGCCGGCAGAAAGGGTAACACCATCTCGTCCATTTCAACATTGTGGAGTGGACTTTTGTGGTCCCATCTATACATATCTCAAAATTCGAGGCAAAACACCGTATAAGTCATATGTAGCAGTATTCGTCTGTTTTTCGTCAAAGGCTGTGCATTTAGAAGCCGTTTCCGATTTGACATCAGATGCATTCATTGCTGCTTTGAAAAGATTCATTGGTCGTAGGGGACTACCTCAAAAAATCTTCTTCGACAATGCAACCAATTTTGTAGGGGCAAGGTCTAAATTGAACGAACTGCGAGATTTCTTATTTATGAAAAATACTCAAAATGATTTGTCTAAATTTTATTCTAATCAAAGCGTTACTTTTAATTGTATTCCCCCCAGGGCTCCTCATTTCGGCGGCATTTGGGAGGCGGCGGTCAAAGTCGCAAAAGGGCACCTATATCGAAGCCTGAAGAACGCAAAACTCACGTTCGAGGAGCTCTCCACTGCACTGGTCGAAGCTATAATGAATTCCCGGTCCATAACGCCTTTATCATCGGACCCTAGTGAATTAGAGGCACTCACACCGGGCCACCTATTGATCGGCTCATCGTTGAAGGCAATTCCTGAGGCTACTATTCTCGTTGATGATATCAGCTATCTACAAAGGTGGCGTCGTATTCAAGCTGTAAAATCGCACTTCTGGGAACGGTGGACAACCGAGTATCTACATGAACTCCAAACTCGGACCAAATGGTCTGAAAAAGCACCGAATCTTCACATCGGGGCAATGGTTATTATTCATGAAGATAACGTGCCACCCCAAAAATGGCTACTAGGAAGAGTAGTCAAATTTATCCATGGTGAAGATGACATTGTACGAGTTGCCGACGTCAAAACATCTAAAGGCATCATTCGAAGACCAATCCGAAAGCTGGCGCTGTTACCGGTTTGAAAGGGATCTTTCAAAGAGGCCGGAATGTTGGATTTCATTCATTTATTCTATTTGTATAACGTTTGAAATATTATAACATTGTACATACTAGTTGATTTTATCTCATCACTATACATTCTTATAACGAGCTTGTTAATTTAATTGGTATAATTCTACTTTTCTACCCTAGGCTAAGGGCTGATGTAACAGCCATCCAGGAAGTGCGATGGGATGGAGAGGGCATCCGAAGGATGAAAACGTGTGACATCTACTTCGGCGAGTGCTGCAAGGAGCAAGGTCAGCGGCTCTTTGGTTGTGGTTTTGTGGTAAGGGGAAGACTTAGGCAAGAAGTCTTGGGCTTCAGAAATGTAAGCGAGCGCCTGGTCACAATCCGCATCAAAGCAAAGTTCAAAAACATCACGTTGATCTGTGCCCATGCCCCAACAGAAGAAAAGGATGACTCAACCAAAGAAGAATTCTACGATCTCCTCGAGGATACGTATGATAGGTGCCCCAAGTACGACGTCAAGATTATTCTTGGCGACTTCAACGCCAAGATTGGAAAGGAGGGCATCTTTGGTTCGATAGTCGGAGGACACAGCCTGCACGACAACACTTCCGGTAACGGACTCAGGCTCATCGATTTCGCGGCGGGGCGAAATGTCATCATGGCAAGCACTCTATTCCCATACCTCAATATACACAAAGGGACCTGGCGGTCTCCGGATCAACGAACCGTCAACCAGATTGATCATGTTGCGATAGACGCCAGACATGCTTCCAGTATCCTGGATGTCCGAACGTTCCGAGGTGCCAACATAGACTCGGATCACTACCTGGTGGTAGCGCAAGTACGTATGCGGATATCTATGGCGCCACAACGACGAGCGGATGCTGTAAAACGATTTAACGTCGCGAAGCTAAAATCGCAAGAGATAGCCAGGACTTTTGCAGACCACGTCTCTCTTAAACTCTCAACAAGCCCGCCACAAGCATCATCTGTAGAGGACCAATGGAAACACTGCCAAAATGCCATCAAAAGTGCCGCTACTGATGTGCTGGGTTTCACTAGGCCACCACAACGAAACCCCTGGTTCGATGAAGAATGCAGACTGGCACATGAAGCAAAGAACGAGGCCTACCAAGCAATGCTGCAGACTAGAACCAGAGCTGCTGAGAGAGCAGCCCGGGAGCTCTACGGGCAAAAGCGAAGGGAGGAACGCCGACTTCTCAGGAGGAAAAAGAGAGAGCATGCGAAGCGGGCGGTCGAGTCTATTGAGGACTGTAGCGGCAGGGGGGATGTTCGAAAGTTCTACCGAAGGGTGAGGCAAACTACCCAGGGTTACAAGGCCAGAACGGAAGCCTGCCGAGACGAGAGTGGGAATATGGTGGTAGACACACAGTCGGTGCTGAGGATCTGGAAACAACACTTTTCTAGACTGCTAAACGGCGAAAATGGCCAAAATTCCGCTGTAAGACAGAACACTCCATTCAACCTGGACGATGATGGTCAAAATTTCCGTCCACCAGACCCAAATGAAGTGCGGTTAGCGATAGCCAAGCTTAAAACGTACAAGGCTGCTGGTGCGGATGGCCTGCCAGCCGAGCTATTCAAAGCAGGGGGAGATGACTTGGTAGGGAGTATACACCAGCTTTGGTCGGAGGAAAGTATGCCCGATGAATGGAACCTCGGTATAGTGTGCCCCATCCACAAGAAAGGAGATGCTCTGACCTGTTCCAACTACAGAGGTATAAGTCTCCTCAACGTCGCATACAAAATCTTGTCATCTATACTGTGTGATCGCTTAAAACCGTTTGTCAACGATCTGATCGGCCCCTATCAGTGTGGTTTTAGGCCCGGCAAATCAACCGTCGATCAAATGTTCACACTCCGACAGATTTTGGAAAAAACCCAGGAGTTTCAAATCGATACACACCACCTCTTTATCGATTTTAAAGTCGCATATGATAGCGTAGACAGAGACGAGCTATTCAGAGCCATGGCGCATCTCGGCATCCCTGCCAAACTCGTCCGCTTGTGCAGGATGACGATGGAGAAATCTCGCTGCTCCGTCAAAGTCGGCAAGAACACCACCGAACCCTTTGATGCTAAGAAAGGTTTGAGGCAAGGCGACGCGTTATCATGCAACCTGTTTAACATCGTTCTTGAAGCAATTGTACGCAACTCGAAAGTCAACAACAGAGGTACAATTTTTCAAAAGTCTGTTCAACTACTTGCTTATGCAGATGATATTGACATCATTGGGAGAACGAAGCGAGCTGTTACCGGCGCGTTTGCAAGTATTGAATCGGAGGCGGCGAAAATGGGTTTGGCTGTTAATGAGGACAAGACGAAGTATATGCTATCATCGAGAAAGGAATCTCAACATCGTCGGCTCGGGCAAAACGTCACGATGGATAGATACAACTTCGAAGTCGTCAAGGACTTTGTCTACCTGGGCTCCACTGTAACATCGCAAAATGACATCAGCGCAGAGATCAAACGAAGAATTACTCTTGCCAATCGCTGTTTCTTCGGGCTAAGAAGGCATCTAAGTAATAAAGCCCTCTCTCAGAGAACCAAGGAGACCTTATATAAGACCTTAATCATCCCGGTCCTGTTATATGGGGCAGAGGCATGGACGCTGTCAAAAACGGATGAGAATCTGCTTGGGTGCTTTGAAAGGAAGATTCTTCGGGTGATCTTCGGTCCAGTCTGTATCGATGGAGTATGGAGGAGAAGATTTAATAACGAGCTTTACGGGCTTTACAGCGACGTCGACCTGGTCAAGAAGCTGAAAATTCAGCGGCTGAGATGGCTGGGACACGTGGAGCGTATGGACACCAACGCACCAGCCCGACGAGTCTTCGAATCTACCCCTGACGGTCTGCGCAGCAGAGGAAGACCCCACCTTAGGTGGCGCACACAAGTGGAAAACGACCTCAACCAACTTGGAGTGCGTAACTGGAGGCAGCTAGCTAGGGACCGAGCTGGCTGGAGGGGCTTGTTGGTTGAGGCCGTAGTCCATCCTGGGCTGTGAGCGCCATCTAAAGTAAAGTAAGTAAGTAATTCTACTTTAAAAACTAATTCTCATTTAAATCGCCCGCCTTATTACCAAGGTTGGCCATATTTTGCTAAAATACATTTGTTAACTAACGTAACGTTTGCTAACTAACGTAACTTTAAGCTTATGCAAGAATAAAGAATCATACAATTGTTCATTCGCCATTGTACAGTCATCAAAAGCAGTCTTTTCATTTTTCAACTCGTGAATTTGTCGAACTGGGAATTTTGCCCATTCTTATCGGTCGAATTTTCCTATAGTTCTCGATTGGAAAACGCTCCATCGAACAGATGCTATACAGCTAAACGTGAAGTTCCCACCTATTTTCTTGAGGGAAACCTCCCCTTAAGGGAGGATTTTGATTGAAAAATATTAGGCAAACATATTTGTTTACTTTAAAAATTAAAAAAAAATTCTTTGTACCTTAAATCCGCTACAAAAAATAAAATATCCACAATTTTACGGAAGGGTTTCGATGAATCACTGGGGCATATTTTAGAAATCATTTTTTTATTTTTTTTATATTTTTTTTTAAGAAAATAAATGTTTAAAGTAAAATTCGTCCTTTTTTGTTTAGTAATTTTATAATTTATTCCAAAAAAAAAATGTGCAATTGTTCATAATATAAGCGAATTTACAAGGTAATTTGGTTACGCGATTTGACAAAACTTCAAAAGCTTTAACGGTAACGATCCCAAATCAAGTATATTTCAAAGTTAATAAATATGGTGTGTTATTTAATTTTTTTTCAATTTTTTAAAAATGCATATAAAAGTCATCTTAGGTCAAAAACCAAAAAATACGTTTTTTTTTTGGTAATATTTTTTTCAAGATCCTGGGGCAAAGTCTTGCTATTTTTTTCTTTTTTTGAAATTATTTATGTTTTAAAGAAAATATGTTTAATAAATCAATTTCGTCAAAATTTTCTTATTTCCTACATTCGCTCTCACTCTCCTGTCTTTTTTTTTTGTGTTGACTTCTTCGTCAATGATCTCTCATCTTACAGAAAATATAAAAAATTATTTTTTGGACGTGGAAGGTCGCGGTGGGATTTAGGTAGACACAATTTTTTTAACTGTGTGCAGTTAGGTAGTATATATTTCTATATATACACTTTCCTAGCAATATTTTAATTTTATAGGTTGGTACCACTGCTGAGATTTACAAAAAAAACACAATAAAATTAAAAATTCTCGAAATCAAACACATGCCGCCATCATTCCAATTTTTTTTATCAGTTTTTTTCTTCATTTAATAGAGCCGACGCGTCGCGAGGCACGGAAAAAATACATGAAAACTATTAACTTAATGGAAATTAAACTAAAAAAATAAAACTGTTCCATTTTTAAACATTCGCTCTTCCTTGGATACCAAATATCATTTCAAACAAGATTTGTGAAAATTTTCCTTCTGTCAATTTTATTGTGCAAATAAAGCCAACTGTGAGAAATAAATAAATTTGTGATCCAGTTTGTTTTATTATCATGATCTGATCCGGATCAGATCTGTGGGAAAATAAAATACAGCTATTATGTCTTTGTGTCGTTCGATGCGATCAATAGGTATACACCCAAGATTTTTTGAGGCAGGTTAAGAATAAGAAAATTAGTAATTCTGAAGATGTTTTTGATAAAATGTTCGTGTCTGCGAAAAAATGAAGAAATGTGTATAGGTAGGTAGGAAGTTAGTAAGGTATCTATCATTTATTTTTCAATGGGGATGTTTTAAAGAAAATAGGGAAAAATCTATGAAAAATCTTTGACGTACGCAAAATTAAAATACAGTTTTAAAGATAGGTTGATTCTTAGTAGGTACGTATTTATGCATAAAGTGAAGTTTGCCTCATGATTGGGCAAATTTGCTTGCCGACCGCTCCATCAGCGCGGGTCATTTGCAAAAAAATTTGCAAAATTCAATCTCACTGTTTTGTCTTTTTGTTTGCTCTGATGTTGACTCCTATGTATTATCTATAGTTTTTTTTTTTCTCATCTCATAGGAAAAAATCTATAAAAAATCTTTGACGTATGCAAATTTTGAATACAGTTTTGTAGATAGGTTGATTATTAGTAGGTACGTAAAGTATTTATGTAGGTATAAAGTGAAGTTTGCCTCATGATTGGGCAAATTTGCTTGACCACTACGCCATCGTAAAAATATATTGTTTTTAACTTTCCATTGGAAATTATTGTAAATGGTCCGATTTCTGGGATCGAAAATTTGAACATTTCTTCACGTTTCCAGCTCTGGAATACCTACAAATGTATCGATTTTAAGGCGAGAAAGTTTGGCCCGAAATGAAATTTATCGATTTTAAGGCGAGAAAGTTTGGGCCGAAATGAAATTTTTTTTGGCCAGATATATTATTTAACTCATAAGCTTTATTTTGGCATCAAAATAATCAAAGGTTTCGACTTTTAAGCGTCTTAAAATGAATCATTAAAATGTTCAATGATGAATTTCAATGATAGCTATAACTGGCGCTTAGAGATGCCTATGTAGTATGTATACGTACGTTCGTGATCTTTTTTCGTCGACGATATTTTGAGAACAAATAAAGGTATCGACATAAAAAAGGCTTTCAGAAAAATTCAATTAGCTCTTGTATTTTATTACAGTAATTAAAAAAGTTGTAAAATTGCTGAAATGTGGAATATTATTTTAAAAAACCTGCTAAAAATTGTTAAAAATGATTTTCGGCTCGAATATCTTGAGAACACACAAAGATATTAACTTCGGGCTTATATTATTCTATTGGTACACAAAACCATAGTTGATGATTTGTAGAGTTTGTAAAAAAATTCAATTGACAGTTTTGACAAAACTATAAAAGAAACTGCTAAAAATTAAAAAAAAAATTTCGTTTTGCATATATTTAGAGCAAACAGCCCAACAGCAAACAGCCCAACATTTGTTTTCGAAGATTTTGAATTAGTCCTTTTTTTATAAAAAATAACATCGGATATTTTTTTTTTATTATATTGCAATTTTCTCCTTACCAGACGTGTGTTCATAAAAAAAATTATAAAATATTTGTTTTTGTTTAATTGTAATTTGTAATTAGGCTACAGACTAGGGCTCCTAACCGTAGGTACTTATAGGGTGATTTGCATAGATATGGTGTAGAATAAAAGCTAGAGCATATATGTAGGTTGGGTCGAGATTTGAGACAAGAAAAAAAATTGCATACGAATGAGGGTGTATTCCCTCTCGGTTAGCAATTTTCTAAAAAATTGTCTTAAAACAAAAAAAATTATTAAAAAACAACGGTAACGATAACAATGCTTTGCTATACCTTTTTGTAAGGCCAGAAATCTTTTATTTAATTTTTTTTAAATAACGTTGTTTTAGTGAACAGTTTGGGTAAATTAATTTTTAAACTCCAAATTTGGAAAACAAAATTTAAAAAATTGTGTTCATTCGGAAGCTTTTTCGCCGACGATATCTCAAGAACTTATAGGGATATCGACTTCAAATAAATTTTTTTTACAGATAATAAGGCCATAACGTGCAGAAAGGATTTTCAAAAAAAAAATTCAATTAAGTAGTGGCTTTTTTATTACAGCAATTTTAAAAACAAAGTTGTAAGAAGGCTTGTTTTTCGAATATCTCTAGAACCAATAATGCTATCGACCTCAGCCTGGTTTCATTCTATGCATAATGACGTACAGAAAAATTGGTGGTACTTTTTTTTAATTAAAAAAAAACATTACAAATTGTTAAAAAATATCGAATATCTTGAAAACACATGAAGATATTAACTTCGTGTTAACTTTATTTAATACACAAAGTTATAGATGATAATCGGTAGTTTGTAAAAAAATTCAACCAACGGTTTTTTTTTTCTAGGCCAAAAAAAAAACTGGTTAATATTGTTAAAAAATGTTTTTCGGCTCGAATTTCTCGAGAACAAGCAATGATATTAACTCCCAGATAATTTTACCCTACACACAATGCCATAATTAGTAAATTATTAATGTTTGTAGAAAAATTCAATTGACAGTTTTTTTTCTAGGCCAAAAAAACCGCAAAAGAAACTGCTAATAATTGTTGAAATTTTTCGTGTCGCATATATTTAGATCAAACAGACTTCCCTTGATTGCAGAACTGAAAAGTTTTTCGAAGATTTTTAATTACCAATTTTATTATAAGAAATAACATTGGGTGTCGAGTTTCAAAGGGAACCAATGGGAGGTTATCAATGTGGGTCAAATCCTCTTTGTTTCTGTTTTAAGACAATTTTTAGAAAATTGCCATCCTGGCTAAACGAGTGAATAGACCCTTACTCCTATAAAAATTTTTTTTATCTCGAGTCTCGACCCAACCTATATGCTCTAGCTTATATTCATAACCCTTTTTTAGATAACTGCCTATACCGGCTAAATCGGGGATAATGGACCCCTCCTATAAGATTTATGTTTTATCTCGACCCATCTGCACGCTCTTACGCACACCTTAGGTATGTAATATAGGTAACATGTATATATGACATATATCTAACTAAACGTTGACTTTACTAATGCAATCCATTTATCTACCACCTACATACGTCACTTGAGAAATCTATTTTGCATCAAAATAATATCTACCAATTGACATTGTGCCGTCCCGAACCTAAAAAAAAAAGACCTAGGTCTCAACAAAATTTCTTCTTTTTCAACAGTTTATTAAAAAAAAAATACCTATTCTACCTAGGTATTCATCCTAATTTTTTCATACCTACCTAAGTTAATTTTTTTATTTTAATCATGCACAAAAATCCTCAAAACAAAAACTAGGTAGGTACATTTATAAAAAATAATAAATGACCACGAACGAACGAAAGTAGGTATATACCTGTATCCAAAACATGGAAAAAAGAAATGTTTCGCCACCAAACCTAAAAGAAAACAACAAAATACTTAGGAATTAAAAAAAAAAAACAAAAACGCTGTTCCTTTCCCCGCCAATAAATCTCAGCAGCATTACCTTCTGTCTTCCTGCTTTAGCTCACATATTGCTAATTGCTAGCTATATGTAAAGTACGCATACACAATGTTTTTTTTTTTTTTCGTCGACGATATTTTGAGAACAAATAAAGGTATCGACATAAAAAAGGCTTTCAGAAAAATTCAATTAGCTCTTGTATTTTATTACAGTAATTAAAAAAGTTGTAAAATTGCTGAAATGTGGAATATTATTTTAAAAAACCTGCTAAAAATTGTTAAAAATGATTTTCGGCTCGAATATCTTGAGAACACACAAAGATATTAACTTCGGGCTTATATTATTCTATTGGTACACAAAACCATAGTTGATGATTTGTAGAGTTTGTAAAAAAATTCAATTGACAGTTTTGACAAAACTATAAAAGAAACTGCTAAAAATTAAAAAAAAAATTTCGTTTTGCATATATTTAGAGCAAACAGCCCAACAGCAAACAGCCCAACATTTGTTTTCGAAGATTTTGAATTAGTCCTTTTTTTATAAAAAATAACATCGGATATTTTTTTTTTATTATATTGCAATTTTCTCCTTACCAGACGTGTGTTCATAAAAAAATTATAAAATATTTGTTTTTGTTTAATTGTAATTTGTAATTAGGCTACAGACTAGGGCTCCTAACCGTAGGTACTTATAGGGTGATTTGCATAGATATGGTGTAGAATAAAAGCTAGAGCATATATGTAGGTTGGGTCGAGATTTGAGACAAGAAAAAAAATTGCATACGAATGAGGGTGTATTCCCTCTCGGTTAGCAATTTTCTAAAAAATTGTCTTAAAACAAAAAAAATTATTAAAAAACAACGGTAACGATAACAATGCTTTGCTATACCTTTTTGTAAGGCCAGAAATCTTTTATTTAATTTTTTTTAAATAACGTTGTTTTAGTGAACAGTTTGGGTAAATTAATTTTTAAACTCCAAATTTGGAAAACAAAATTTAAAAAATTGTGTTCATTCGGAAGCTTTTTCGCCGACGATATCTCAAGAACTTATAGGGATATCGACTTCAAATAAATTTTTTTTACAGATAATAAGGCCATAACGTGCAGAAAGGATTTTCAAAAAAAAAATTCAATTAAGTAGTGGCTTTTTTATTACAGCAATTTTAAAAACAAAGTTGTAAGAAGGCTTGTTTTTCGAATATCTCTAGAACCAATAATGCTATCGACCTCAGCCTGGTTTCATTCTATGCATAATGACGTACAGAAAAATTGGTGGTACTTTTTTTTAATTAAAAAAAAACATTACAAATTGTTAAAAAATATCGAATATCTTGAAAACACATGAAGATATTAACTTCGTGTTAACTTTATTTAATACACAAAGTTATAGATGATAATCGGTAGTTTGTAAAAAAATTCAACCAACGGTTTTTTTTTTCTAGGCCAAAAAAAAAACTGGTTAATATTGTTAAAAAATGTTTTTCGGCTCGAATTTCTCGAGAACAAGCAATGATATTAACTCCCAGATAATTTTACCCTACACACAATGCCATAATTAGTAAATTATTAATGTTTGTAGAAAAATTCAATTGACAGTTTTTTTTCTAGGCCAAAAAAACCGCAAAAGAAACTGCTAATAATTGTTGAAATTTTTCGTGTCGCATATATTTAGATCAAACAGACTTCCCTTGATTGCAGAACTGAAAAGTTTTTCGAAGATTTTTAATTACCAATTTTATTATAAGAAATAACATTGGGTGTCGAGTTTCAAAGGGAACCAATGGGAGGTTATCAATGTGGGTCAAATCCTCTTTGTTTCTGTTTTAAGACAATTTTTAGAAAATTGCCATCCTGGCTAAACGAGTGAATAGACCCTTACTCCTATAAAAATTTTTTTTATCTCGAGTCTCGACCCAACCTATATGCTCTAGCTTATATTCATAACCCTTTTTTAGATAACTGCCTATACCGGCTAAATCGGGGATAATGGACCCCTCCTATAAGATTTATGTTTTATCTCGACCCATCTGCACGCTCTTACGCACACCTTAGGTATGTAATATAGGTAACATGTATATATGACATATATCTAACTAAACGTTGACTTTACTAATGCAATCCATTTATCTACCACCTACATACGTCACTTGAGAAATCTATTTTGCATCAAAATAATATCTACCAATTGACATTGTGCCGTCCCGAACCTAAAAAAAAAAGACCTAGGTCTCAACAAAATTTCTTCTTTTTCAACAGTTTATTAAAAAAAAAATACCTATTCTACCTAGGTATTCATCCTAATTTTTTCATACCTACCTAAGTTAATTTTTTTATTTTAATCATGCACAAAAATCCTCAAAACAAAAACTAGGTAGGTACATTTATAAAAAATAATAAATGACCACGAACGAACGAAAGTAGGTATATACCTGTATCCAAAACATGGAAAAAAGAAATGTTTCGCCACCAAACCTAAAAGAAAACAACAAAATACTTAGGAATTAAAAAAAAAAAACAAAAACGCTGTTCCTTTCCCCGCCAATAAATCTCAGCAGCATTACCTTCTGTCTTCCTGCTTTAGCTCACATATTGCTAATTGCTAGCTATATGTAAAGTACGCAAACACAATGTTTTTTTTTTTTTTTGATCTTGTCTTGCTACTTCTCGTGCATTCTGCTTGTGCGATGCGTATGTGCGTAAGTGCGTAACTCTATCTCTGGCTCTCAGAGCATGGTTGGAAAAGGGCTTACTATTGTACTGAATTTTGTACTATTTTATTTTCCCAGTACGTAAGTACCACTTTTCAACTTCCAGTACTTTTTCAATTATTGGCAAAACACCAATACTGAAATTTTCACACCTGAGTTGAACTCATCACTCAAGTGCTAGTTTGGTTTAAGTTTGATGAAACTCAACATAATGATTTCTTGCAAAAAAATCGAGATTTTCTTACAAATCGAAAATTTAAAAAATGTAGGTACATTTCGAATGTAGATGTTTGATGCGGAGTTGGATCATTTTTGCATAGCTATACATAGTTTACAAAAATTTTTCGTATCTAAAAAATTAAGGAAAATAATAAATTTTGTAAAAATTTTTTAAACAAAACGAGGCAGTTTCTGAAAAATTGAAAATATTTTATTAAATCTTATATTTCATGTTGTTTCAGTGAATGTTTTTGAGAAATTAAATTTCCAAAAAAAAAAAATGATGAATGGATAAAAAAAAAAAAACAACAAAAAAAAGGGTTTTAATTATTATGAATAATTTTTTTGCGTCATAAACCTAACAAAACAAACAACAAATATAAAAAGTTTGGCTCAAAATTTTAGACGAGTTAGTATGATGTTAAAGCATTTTTAGTATGATGCTAGGGTAAAAAGAGGATTTTTCAAATTTTAAACGAGTATAGCTATGCAAAACAAAAGTATTTTTTCCTAAAAAAAATGTCAAGGTTTTTCGAAAATAATAATTCCAATAATATGAAAAAATATAGGTATATAAAAAAAATGATTAAAATTTTCTCTCGAAAAAAATATGTTTTTAAAAAATTCTCTCCGCAAGAAAACAAGTAAACCAAATATTCCTCAAACACGGGACCTACAAAAATATTCTTAGAGATGTCTGTGTGCGAAAAAATGTTGTTTTAACTGCAGTATCAATCTGAAATGACATATCAAACACTATTTCCGCAAGCTTTTTCGCACTCAGGCATTTCTAGCGCATATTTTAGTTTTTCACTTTTGTACTTTTTGCAAAAAGTCTTTAATGTAGTTAAGCCTTTACATTTTTCAATATTTGTCGATATATATGTATGTTACATTTAAAAAATATATTGACCAGTATTTGGTCTACAAGTCAAGATGGCTGCAAGGGGTCGATGGCAGAATACTCTAACCTAACCTTCCTCTAACGATGACAACCAATAAAATATTAAATTCCTATAGAATTCACGATTGGAAAAATTTCAGTACTATTTGGCCATTTTCAGTACTATTTTTTTTCAGCTTTCAGTACTATCAAGAAAAGTCGATTTCCATCACTGTCTCAGAGTAATTTCCTTTTTACATATGGTACATTTTTTGAATTCTCTTGTTCTTGTTCTTGTCTAACTACTTCTAGTAGTGCTGCTTCTGCTTGTGCGTTTCGTATGTGCATAACCCTGTAGGCTGTAGGCTGTTTCACAATGCGACGAGAAAACGAGACGTCAGCGTGACGAGATCTCTTCACAGTTGTTTTCTCTTTAAAACGAGTTTCAAACAACGAAATAATACATAGTAAAGTATTTCTCGTCGTCACGTTGCGTCTTTTTTTCAATTTTTCGAACTTTATGACGTGACGAGACGACGAGAGCCTTGTCTCTAGGCTGTTTCACAATGCGACGAGAAAACGAGACGTCAGCGTGAAGAGATCTCTTCGCAGTTTCTCTCTCTTAAAAAAGAATTTTAAACAGTGAAATAATACATAATCAAGCATTTCTCGTCGTCTCGTCACGTCATAAAGTTCGAAAAATTGAAAAAAAGACGCAACGTGACGACGAGAAATACTTTATTATGTGTTTTTTCGTTGTTTAAAACTCGTTTTAAAGAGAGAAGGCTGTTTCACAATGCGACGAGAAAACGAGACGTCAGCGTGACGAGATCTCTTCACAGTTGTTTTCTCTTTAAAACGAGTTTCAAACAACGAAATAATACATAATAAAGTATTTCTCGTCGTCACGTTGCGTCTTTTTTTCAATTTTTCGAACTTTATGACGTGACGAGACGACGAGAAATGCTTGATTATGTATTATTTCACTGTTTAAAATTCTTTTTTTAAGAGAGAGATTCTGCGAAGAGATCTCTTCACGCTGACGTCTCGTTTACTCGTCGCATTGTGAAACAGCCTTGTTTCACAATGCGACGATAAAACGAGACGTCAGCGTGAAGAGATCTCTTCGCAGTTGTTCTCTCTTTAAAACGAATTTCAAACAACGAAATAATACATAATAAAGTATTTCTCGTCGTCACGTTGCGTCTTTTTTTCAATTTTTCGAACTTTACGACGTGACGAGACGACGCGAATTGCTTGATTATGTAACGAATCCAAAGGAGAGAATGAGACCACTATACAAGGATGACGCTATGATGATGAACGAACGATGGACGATATGGCATTCTGGTGCCGACCGCGAAGCAAAGAAGAAGCTCGACTCTTAATTATCCATTTTATTAAAGATTGTTAAAGAAACTCTTACTTATCCATTTTAATAAATTTTAATAAAGATTGTTAAAATTATGTATTATTTCAATGTTTAAAATTCTTTTTTAATAGAGAGAAACTGCGAAGAGATCTGACGTCTGACGTCTCGCTTTCTCGTCGCATTGTGAAGGCTGTTTCACAATGCGACGAGAAAACGAGACGTCAGCGTGACGAGATCTCTTCACGGTTGTTCTAGGCTGTTTCACAATGCGACGAGTAAACGAGACGTCAGCGTGAAGAGATCTCTTCGCAGAATCTCTCTCTTAAAAAAAGAATTTTAAACAGTGAAATAATACATAATCAAGCATTTCTCGTCGTCTCGTCACGTCATAAAGTTCGAAAAATTGAAAAAAAGACGCAACGTGACGACGAGAAATACTTTATTATGTATTATTTCGTTGTTTGAAACTCGTTTTAAAGAGAAAACAACTGTGAAGAGATCTCGTCACGCTGACGTCTCGTTTTCTCGTCGCATTGTGAAACAGCCTTCTCTCTTTAAAACGAGTTTTAAACAACGAAAAAACACATAATAAAGTATTTCTCGTCGTCACGTTGCGTCTTTTTTTCATTTTTTCGAACTTTATGACGTGACAAGACGACGATAAATGCTTTATTATGCATTATTTCAATGTTTAAAATTCTTTTTTAAGAGAGAGAAACTACGAAGAGATCTCGTCACGCTGACGTCTCGTTTTCTCGTCGCATTGTGAAACAGCCTTGAAACAGCCTTGTCTCTAGGCTGTTTCACAATGCGACGAGAAAACGAGACGTCAGCGTGAAGAGATCTCTTCGCAGTTTCTCTCTCTTAAAAAAGAATTTTAAACAGTGAAATAATACATAATCAAGCATTTCTCGTCGTCTCGTCACGTCATAAAGTTCGAAAAATTGAAAAAAAGACGCAACGTGACGACGAGAAATACTTTATTATGTGTTTTTTCGTTGTTTAAAACTCGTTTTAAAGAGAGAAGGCTGTTTCACAATGCGACGAGAAAACGAGACGTCAGCGTGACGAGATCTCTTCACAGTTGTTTTCTCTTTAAAACGAGTTTCAAACAACGAAATAATACATAATAAAGTATTTCTCGTCGTCACGTTGCGTCTTTTTTTCAATTTTTCGAACTTTATGACGTGACGAGACGACGAGAAATGCTTGATTATGTATTATTTCACTGTTTAAAATTCTTTTTTTAAGAGAGAGATTCTGCGAAGAGATCTCTTCACGCTGACGTCTCGTTTACTCGTCGCATTGTGAAACAGCCTTGTTTCACAATGCGACGATAAAACGAGACGTCAGCGTGAAGAGATCTCTTCGCAGTTGTTCTCTCTTTAAAACGAATTTCAAACAACGAAATAATACATAATAAAGTATTTCTCGTCGTCACGTTGCGTCTTTTTTTCAATTTTTCGAACTTTACGACGTGACGAGACGACGCGAATTGCTTGATTATGTAACGAATCCAAAGGAGAGAATGAGACCACTATACAAGGATGACGCTATGATGATGAACGAACGATGGACGATATGGCATTCTGGTGCCGACCGCGAAGCAAAGAAGAAGCTCGACTCTTAATTATCCATTTTATTAAAGATTGTTAAAGAAACTCTTACTTATCCATTTTAATAAATTTTAATAAAGATTGTTAAAATTATGTATTATTTCACTGTTTAAAATTCTTTTTTAATAGAGAGAAACTGCGAAGAGATCTGACGTCAGCGTGACGAGATCTCTTCACGGTTGTTCTAGGCTGTTTTACAATGCGACGAGTAAACGAGACGTCAGCGTGAAGAGATCTCTTCGCAGAATCTCTCTCTTAAAAAAAGAATTTTAAACAGTGAAATAATACATAATCAAGCATTTCTCGTCGTCTCGTCACGTCATAAAGTTCGAAAAATTGAAAAAAAGACGCAACGTGACGACGAGAAATACTTTATTATGTATTATTTCGTTGTTTGAAACTCGTTTTAAAGAGAAAACAACTGTGAAGCGATCTCGTCACGCTGACGTCTCGTTTTCTCGTCGCATTGTGAAACAGCCTTCTCTCTTTAAAACGAGTTTTAAACAACGAAAAAACACATAATAAAGTATTTCTCGCCGTCACGTTGCGTCTTTTTTTCATTTTTTCGAACTTTATGACGTGACAAGACGACGAGAAATGCTTTATTATGCATTATTTCAATGTTTAAAATTCTTTTTTAAGAGAGAGAAACTACGAAGAGATCTCGTCACGCTGACGTCTCGTTTTCTCGTCGCATTGTGAAACAGCCTTGAAACAGCCTTGTCTCTAGGCTGTTTCACAATGCGACGAGAAAACGAGACGTCAGCGTGAAGAGATCTCTTCGCAGTTTCTCTCTCTTAAAAAAGAATTTTAAACCGTGAAATAATACATAATCAAGCATTTCTCGTCGTCTCGTCACGTCATAAAGTTCGAAAAATTGAAAAAAAGACGCAACGTGACGACGAGAAATACTTTTTTATGTATTATTTCGTTGTTTGAAACTCGTTTTAAAGAGAGAACAACTGTGAAGAGATCTGGTCACACTGACGTCTCGTTTTCTCGTCGCATTGTGAAACAGCCTTCTGGCTCTGAGAGAAAACAGAGTATTTTTTTCCACAAAAAGGACTGACTTTGAAGAAAAGGGAAATTAATTCTTTCACTAATACATTGAAATGCATCTCCATGAAATCTGAGTTTGCTTCTGAAGGGAACCTACTTTTAATAGGTAGGTGGATACATTTATTTTACTGGTATGGGTAAAATGAAACTCGGAAGCAGCGTTGCCATAATGTGCCCGATCGGGCCATTTGGCCCTCTGTTTTTTATTTTGGCCCTTGGACCCGGGCCACCAAGAAATGGCCCGCACTTCGTAATTTTTTGTGTTCATTGGGAGTTGCCCTACAAAAAAAATCATTTGAAGGAGGTGGAATCCTTTCACAAGAAAGGATACCTTATTGTGAGCTTCACCCGAAAAATATTTCATGTTCCGAAATTTTTCCTTTTTGTGAACATTAATTGCAGGCAAAATATCAGAATATAAAACTATTGACAGCTTAAATTTTCATAAATTTTTAGTAGGCGAAAAAGAGGAAAATAAGGCGGAAAACGTAATTTCGTTCGGGTGAAATTCACAATAGCTTTTAAAATTCTAATAAATATTTTTCGGGTGAAACTCACAATAAGGCTGATCAATTTAAAAATAAAACATGTTTGAAAAATACAAAATTTGTGTAGCTCCGAAAAGAAATCTTAGCTCTTATGTGAGATTTTTTGCACCCTTAAAAAATCTTTGAGCGCTCAGATGTTTCTCTCTAAATTAGAAAACAAATATTCTATAAAAAATAATTAATAATAAAAGGTTTGTTCGCGTACTGTCGAAATCTACAAATTTCTACAAATTTTCAGCGAAAATACTTCATTGTTCAAAAAATAAATTGTGTAGAAATTCGGTTTTGCACAGTACACGAACAAAGCTCATACAAACTTAGTTTGCCAAACTATTTGCGACAAAAGAAAATAAAAAAAAAGATTTCTCTGACGGATTGTGGTGGCCCGCACATTAAGGAAATGGCCCTCAAAGTGGCCCTCAATAATTTTTTCTTTGTGGCAACGCTGCTCGGAAGATTGTTTTTGTACCTATCTTCTTCCGTTTTTAATGTTCCATTTTTATACCATTCTTACAATTATTTTTCTCTGAGCGAGAATAAAGATCGTGTTGAATGTGGATGTAGCAACGTAAATAAAGAGTGCGGGTAATGTTAGTATATTATATGAGATCTTTGATAATGGAAAATGGAATAAGGGGAGAGAAGATACTCCCTCACGCAAAGTATAACTACTTTTCGCTTTCTCACTTCCTCAAATTAAGCTGTTGTTCGCTCTATATGCATTTTATATTGTGTGAGTGAGTTGGAAAAAAAAATAATTCCTAGTAGCATAATCAACAAATAACAATGCAAATTTATTAAATTATATTATTGTGGATACCTACCTTTTCCCGTAGGAACGTTTCGGATTTTTTCCTATTGGTATGGAACTAGTTGGTATGGAGTGGAGAACTAAACAAACTACTGGTGGCCATATTTGTTTACATATCATTTGTCACCAATGAGATAACAAATGGCGCAATCTTGTATTCTTTCATTCATGGTGTGTACTGGTATGGATTTGGCCGGTATGGAATGTCTTGGTATGGAATATACCCAACCCATCAACACTCCTAGCTTGGTCAGCAATAGGTTTTTGTTGTTGGTGTTTCACGTTTGAATGTTTAATTAGTGGAAACGTTGAACTCCCACTTTTAAAAACAGCACTACATATTACACTTCGGCCCAGTGTCCGATTCTTCAAAATATTCCCACACCCAACTGATTTTAGGCATTATTTCAATCGACTATTTTTATTTATTGGATACATTTTTTTTTCTTACTTATTTGTTTTGCAATTATAATAGAGATAACTCAAAAACCGTTTTAAATTCGCATTGGCGATGGCGCTGGCGGCAAGTTGAACGAAATGCATGAACTTCTCACATATAAACTTTTGAATTGGTTGGAAATGCAAATATGTATTTCCTACCTAGTTTAGATGTAGGGATTCGGGAAATTAGAAAATCGCGCAATTTTTTTGAATATTTGCAGAGCTTTTTAGGCTGAGTTTGTATAATGTTGAATAATTCAGTTTTCCAAAATTCTATTTAGGAAGCTCTGAAGTAATCTACCATAGTTTCTTGATTATTTGCAGAGTTTTCTTAGCTGAATTTACAAAAAATTACTTAAGGTGATATTACATTGTCATATATATATGACCAATGCTAGTCATATAAAATATGGCAAAATATTTGTATATATGACAAGTAGTATTAGACTATGCCATATAAGTATGCCATATACATGATCACAAGCTTTTTGTGTCAATTTTTGTTTACAAAATATGACATACTAGCTACGAAAAATAAAATATTTAAAAAAAATGATTTATTTGGCCAATCACGTTTCATTAAATCAAATATTTTTTTTAAACTCAAAATAATTCATGAGTGTCATATATATGGAGTCATATGTATTTTGTCATATAAATATGACTATCACACTTATATGACATTTTTGAGCCATATTTATTTGGCAAACTTGCCATATATAGGTATATGACAATGTAATACTGCCTTTACTCAACATTTTCAAAATTCAGTGTTTGAAAACTCTGATTAGAAAGCTCTGAAAATAATCAAAAACACAAATAATTATTTTTTTTTGATTATTTGCAAAACTCTCTAAGCTGATTTTTTAAAGTTTTCAATAATTCAGTATAGAGGGGCGGCTTAGCTGAAGAATTGTGCACTTTGTGATAAAAGCATCAAATTTTTTTCATTGTTAGAACATTATATGAAAGAGATTTTAAGATATTGGGCCACTTAAAATTCCCGCCCCTTTGGGTGGGAAAAAAAATTATGAAAAAACAACGGCAAGACCCACAATATCATGCTATAGCTTTTTGTAAAGCCAGAACCCCATTCTTTAAGTTTGTGTTTAAATTGAGTTATTTCAGTGCTAAGTTTTTGAAATAAATAATTTCAAACTCAAAATTTTGTAAAAAAAATCCGAAAAAAATTTGTAAATATTTTTTTCGAGATTGTACACCATTGCACTTTTTCAATCAAATATTTTTCGATACTCTTATTATTTTCCAATTGATTACTGAAAACTAAATAGATGTAAGTCTTTTAGTTTTTGAGAAAATTGAAAATTTCCATTCTGATTATAGTCATGATATAAAAATTAGTTCTATGACTAGATGTGTTACCATATACAGGGTGATTTGCATAAGGTGTAACAAAAAGCTATGACGTGTAGGTTGGACTTAGACAAGAAAAAAATCGTATCAGAGGAGGGGTCTAGCTCCCCCCGCTTAGGCGGGAGGGGCAATTTAAAAAAAAAATCACTTAAAACAAATAAAATTATTAAAAAATAACGGTAGTACCTGCTGAGTCATGCTATAGCGTTTTGAAAAGCTAGAGATCCATTCTTTAGTTTTATTTTTAAATTAAGTTGTTCGTTTTTGAATAATTTATTTTCAAAATCAAAATTCTGAAAAAAAAAATGATTTTTTGTTTCTTTAATAATTATTTTTTCAAAATGTTACTTAATTTAGTATTACTTTTTTTCCTAATATTCAATGCTGTTACTAATTTATGATCGAACACAAAGAACCGGATGTCGAAATGTTTTGTAGTTTTTGAGTAAATCAAAAATAAAAAAATTACTTTTTTCTACCGTTTATTTTGGTTTTTACGCTTTTGGATTCTTAGGTGAATTTACGAAAGAATGGATTAACTTTCTTTTTACTATTTTTTTTATTATCAGTTTGATAAGCATACAATAAAGTGACAAACTACTGGATTAATCATATTTCACACATTTTTTCATTGAGAACACCTGCGTGAGAGCATTGGGTTAAAATTGACCTGCGAATATTTTTTAAATCATCCACGCTTCTAGTGGAAGAAAAATGCATTTGCAAAATAAGAAAAAAAAAATATTACTGCATCTTGAAATAAATGAAAATTAGAAATAAATGAATATTTAGATAAAAATACATAAGTAGGTTGCTATTTTTTCAATTTTTTAACAAAAGTTATTTAAAAAAAATTTCTATAGGTATGATCGCCATTTTGTACGAGGCAAAGATTATAGCGCCTTCTTATCCTGCACATAAATTTATAACTGATAAATTTTCCTGTAGTTCGACTCCAGCCACTTCAATCCGTTGTTTCAGTTGTTTAAAGGATTCTATTTCCACTTCGTACACACAGTTCTTCATGAAATCTGGTGATCTAGGTGGCCATTTTGTGGAACCTCTTCTTCGTATCAAACGATCACTTAAATGGTCATCAAGCCAGTTCCTTACAGTGCGGCTAGAGCTAGAGAAGTGTGCTAGAGCTCCATCTTGCTGGTAGAATAAATTATTTGCTATGGCCAAGGGAACGTTGTCATTCAATTCGGGCAAAAGGTCTCGTAGTAACTGCAAGTAGAATTTTCCATTTATGACTGAATGCAGGAACCGTGGCCAAACAATACCAAGGGTAGACCCCGTCACCAAGCCGACTCCACCGTAATAAAAAAAAAATTATTTTAACCCAATGCTCTCACGCAGGTGTTCTCAATGAAAAAATGTGTGAAATATGGTTAATCCAGTAGTTTGTCACTTTATTGTATGCTTATCAAACTGTTAATAAAAAAAAAAGTAAAAAGAAAGTTAATCCTTTCTTTCGTGAATTCATCTAAGAATCCAAAAGCGTAAAAACCAAAATAAACGGTTTTTCTTAGAAAAAAGTAATATGTTTATTTTTGATTTTCTCAAAAACTACAAAACATTTTGGCATCCGGTTCTTTGTGTTCGATCATTAATTAGTAACAGCATTGAATATTAGGAAAAAAGTAATACTAAATTAAGTAAAATTTTGAAAAAAAAATTATTAAAGAAACAAAAAATCATTTTTTTTCAGAATTTTGATTTTGAATATTAATTTTGCAAAAACTATTATCTCGAACAACTTAATTTAAAAATAAAACTAAAGAATGGATCTCTGGTTTTTTAAAACGCTATAGCATGACTCATTTTATTTGTTTTAAGGGATTTTTTTTTTTTTGAAAACTGCTCCTCCCGCCTAAACGGGGGGAGCTAGACCCCCTCCGATACGATTTTTTTCTTGTCTAAGTCCAACCTACACGTCCTAGCTTTTTGTTAGGTTAGGTTAGGTTAGGTTAGGTTAGGTTAGGTTAGGTAAGTGGGCTGACAGTTGATCTTGTTACCGTAACACTTAGATCAATGTAGATCCATTGTGATACCCTATTGGAAGAAACCTATACTAAAAACAGGACGTGACATATCCCCTTAGAGCGATAGATTTCGGCAAGCAGTTGCTTAAAGTTATCGGAGGTTACAGGAACTTTTCCTTGTAAATGTCGTCAGTACGTAGACACCGGGTTAAGGGAAGGTTGCGTCACCGTTGTCCTTTGAGGGCGTGATCTTCCCCTTTACCCCCACTTGGTGGATCATTCCCCCCACCAGGCCCGGAAGAGCGTTTGGCTTCCCGAAACGCCTGGTGGGTGGGTTGATAGGTCAGTGGTTATGGTGTATGCATTTGCTTATTACGTCAGTCTGAAATAATCGAGATGGCCGTCCCTACAACAAGAGTATTATACCAATCTTGTGAAGGGGCGACCATCGCAATTGCAATGACGCACGCATTCACTGCAGGAGCGGCAAGAACCGGTGTAGGGCTCGCTGCCCAAACTCCTTTATCGCCTCCCCTACAGGAAATACGTGCGTCTTGCAGAGGTCATATGTTTGTTTTATTTTTGTGGGTCGGTTTGTTGAATTGTATTTAGGGACTCTCGAGCCATTTGGTAGCATTGATGAACTTTTAAAGATTCTTGCTAGGAATGTTAGAAAGTTCCTCTAAATCGTCAAAGAAGTGTTTCCCGAGGAGTCTGCTTCTCAGATAACAAAGTGCAGGGCAGTGACACAGGTAATGAGGAGTATCTTCATGAACTTCCTCGTCACCACAGCCTCTGCATAGGTCATCCGGGCTAAGTTGCATCTTTTTCTTGTGGTAGCCCAATAGGTTGTGACCTGTTGTAATACTCACAAGAAGAGAAAGTGACTTTTTGTTTAGATTTATTATATCTTTCGTTCTTTGTTTGTTAAATTCCGGCCATAACTTCCTAGTTATGATGCAAGTATCTAGTGAGCTCCATCTTCTGTTTGTTGAAGAAAGAACTTTGCACTCGATTTCTTTTTTGAGATTACAGGGTGGGATTCGGACCGTTGAATCTGTCTGAACTAGGTCAAGTGTTGAACCAATTCTTGCCAGTTCATCAGCACTCTCATTGCCTGGCACACCACTGTGACCAGGAACCCAACAGAGCCTTACGTTGTGCTGTGTGCCAAGAACCCTGAGCTCTTCGCGACAGCGATTTACAAGCTTCGATTTGATTTCAATGGCAGAAATCGCTTTTATTGCTGCTTGGCTATCAATGAAGAAGGTGATATCAGCTTGTGGTATTGCCATCATTGAGACCTGTTTGGCAGCTTCCGCCACGGCCAAAACCTCAGCCTGGAAGACACTGCTGTAGTTAGGCAGTCTGAATGAGCTGGCTAGTCCAAGAGTTTCTGAAAAGAAACCTGCACCAACCCCAGCATCCATCTTGGAGCCATCGGTGTATATTGAGACCATCGATGCGCAGATAGATGGTACGCTAGTTTGCCAGTCCTCTCTGCTTGGAAAGGCGGTTGTGAACGGTATATGAAAGTCTAAACGGGGTATTAAGTAGTCAGTGCTTATCTTATTTCCCATGAATTTCTGTAGAATCTGAGCATGACCAAAGTTGTTTTGTTTCCAACTACCTGTTTGGCTAAGTTGAAGTGCACTTTTGGCAGCCGATTCTTGTGCGTATAGATCGAGGGGTCTTAAGTTGAGTAAAGTTTCCAAGCCCGCTGTGGGGGTGGACCTCATAGCCCCAGTAATTCCAATACAAGCCATTCTTTGAACTTTGGTCATGATTTTAAGGTTGGAAGCTTTTTCTAATGCATTCCACCAGACTACATTACCGTATGTCAGTACAGGTCTTAGTCCCCAGGTTTTGCCAAAAATCCTGTTGCATGAGTAGAATGCGAACATGGCTTTGTTGGTTCGTTCTTTAATGTTTAGACTCCAGTTAAGCTTCTTATCTAAAATCACACCCAGGTACTTTGCGTGATCTGAGATCTTAAGCTGAGTACCTTCAATAGAGGGAATTCTAAAAGAAGGTAGTTTCCTTTTATTTGTGAAGAGGACAAGTTCGGTTTTTTGCGGGTTGACCGCTAGTCCGCATTTCTTGGTCCAGGTGTTCACTACTGTTAGGGCATTTTCTATTAATTCACTAATTGTGGAGGGAAATTTTCCTGTCGCTAATAATGCTACGTCATCCGCATATGCGATTACCTTGACTCCACTATTCTTGAGTATTAACAGGACTGCGTTCATCACGAGTGTCCAGAGAAGCGGGGAGAGTATCCCACCGTGTGGAGTTCCTCTGGAAGTAGATACCTGGATCTGTACTCCTCATAGCTCTGAGTTAATTAGTCTGTTTTTTAACATGAACATAATCCATCTGATGATGGTGTTATTCACATTTAGATTTACGAGTGCCTCTTCTACCGCTTCGTTTTTGACATTGTTGAAAGCTCCTTCAATGTCCAGAAACGCAGCGAGGGTATAATCTTTGTCTTTTAGAGTTTTTTCAATCGTACTGACAACATTGTGTAATGCTGTCACTACACTCTTGCCTTTTGTGTAAGCATGTTGAGCTGGAGAAATAGCTTCCGGGCTTAATGTGCTGCGTATATGATTATCTATTAGTCTCTCGAAAGTTTTAAGGAGAAAAGACGTGAGACTGATGGGTCTAAAGTCTTTAGCATTCGTATGACTGGGCTTACCAGCTTTCGGAATGAAGACTACCTTGACTTCACGCCACGCTTCAGGCACATATCCCCATTTTAGGCTACAAAGGAATATGTTTTTTTAAGTGTGGGATAACTTGGTTTTCACATTTTTGTAACATCATGGGGAAGATGCCGTCCAAACCAGGTGATTTGTACGGCGAAAAGGAGTTAAAAGCCCATTTTATCCTTTCTTCCGTAATCAAATCCGTTGATATTGTGTTTTCTGTACATGGCTCTACTTGTGGGTTATAATACCCGTCGGAGGTACAGCCAGGGAAGTGGATGTTAACCAGGAGTTCTAGTGTTTCGCCGCACGATTCTGTCCAATGTCCATTAAATTCTTTAAGAGAACCTATGACAGTTGGTGATTTGGCAAGAATTTTCCTGAGTCTTGCTGATGCGTTAGTGTTTTCAACTTGACTGCAGAAACTTCTCCACGAAATACGCTTGGCTCTTTGTGTTTCAGTTTTGAATTTCTTTTGGCTGGTTTTATAAATCTCCCAGTCATTGTCTGTTCTTGTGCGCTTGGCAACATTGAAGAGTCTTCTCGTCTCTTTCCTTATGTTGCCAAGTTCGCTTGTCCACCAGGGTGGTTTCTTTTTACCCTGTCTGCAAGGTTTTAGTGGGCAACTTCTTTCGAAGGCTTTACCGAGAATTTCAGTGAGGCTATTAGTAGCACTATCTATGGATACAAGTTCTAACAACTCATTGGTGCTGAGTTTATGAATTTCAGTCCCTACTTCCCTATTGAAAATTTCCCAGTTAGTCTTCCTGAGATTTCTAAAAGGTTTACGGGGGTCTATGGTGTCAGGAATTAAAAATTCTATGGGCCTATGGTCAGAGAAGGATTCTTCTTTCAGCACCTTCCACTGGTCAATGCTGATAGTATCCAAGTTGCTTGAGAGAGTTATTTCAAGTACCTCCTTTCGATTTTTGGTAACAAAAGTAGGTTCTTTGCCTCTATTTGCTATTAAAATGTTGTTTTCTATAATAAATTCAAAAAGTAACTCACCCCTTTCATTGGTGTCAGTGCTGCCCCATTGTAAATGGTGAGCGTTGGCGTCGCAGCACACAACAGCATCCCATTTTTCTATTGCAGCGCGTTGGAGGAGTTTTTTGGTTGCCTCAGCCGGAGGTCCTTCGATCCCGTCCCCAGGCATATAGCAAGATGCCATGATGAGTGGTGGGAGCCCGGCACGTTCGAATAAAACCGTTGTTTGGTCTGTACAACTGTATGTGGATAGAAGAAAGAGATTAATCTGTTTTCTTGCTACGATACAGGCTCTGATATTGCTGTTAATACCTACATTTGTGATCTTGTACAGTGACAGTTCTTTGGAGTGTAGGCCTTTGATTCTGCCACCTGCAAACCAGGGTTCTTGAATCAGGGCAATGTCTATTTGTCTACTTTCCATGAGGTAGACTAGGTTGGCGCTGGCAGCTTTACTATGATGGAGATTGATTTGAATTAATTTCATAAGTTTTAAAGAATCTCCCCCCCCTTAATTGCCTTTTTTATGGAGGGTAGCTGCCGCAGCTTGCATCGATTTATACCGACGCGCACCTTAAAATCGATCTGCCGGAGAAGCGGTATTGACTTGTGATCTAGGATCACTACCACTTCCGTGCCATCCTTGGTCTTCTCACCCATCTCAGCTACCTCCCAGTTTTGACTGAGCTGGTCGGTATTGAGTGACCTGAGGTAGCGTTCAACTCGGTCCCTCGGGATGAGCTGTCCTCTAAGCATTAACTTCGCTCTTGGCCTTGAGAAATCTTTAATTTCTTGCTTCCCCATGAGGCGAAGGTCAGCATTGGGCCAGGGGGCTTCTCGCACAAACTCTGTAAGCCATGCGAGGGTTTGTGCATCCTCACATGACAGCAGCTTGAATCCTTGAAAGGTGCCGAGGGTACCGAAGAGTGGTGGAGACCGGCTGCTTACGATAGCCTCATTTACCCCTTCAAGGATTCGAAGTTCAATAAGTTGCCATTGGTCCTCCGTTAGTTTACGGGTAGGGTTGCCATAGTCGACTATGGCCACTTGGTGCCCTACCGGTACCCTGGAGATCCTGGCCTTTTTGTTTTTGTTCGTCGGTGAATTTGTCGGTGTATTTGTGTCGTTCCTCGCCCTTTTGGATGAACCCGCTACAGCTAGTGGGTCAGTGGGGGGTCTCTCCATAGACGCTCCTGTAGCGGGGTTCCTAGGGCTTGGAATAGTCTTGTTTGCGTTTGTAATTCGTTGTGTCGTCTGGAGCCGTTGTTTGGATCTGTCCAGAGCCAGCCGCTCCTTAGCCGTTAAGGTTTCAGGGTTTTTTGCGGCTAGATGCCGGACAGTCCTCTCAGCGTTCCGTATCTGTCGTCGTTGTATCTGTTTTTCACCGAGGATTCTCTTTACCTTACGCTGCGCAGCAGGTTTTGCTTTGCATTGTTTGGATAGATCCTCCTCGATTGTCATGTCTGTCGTGTCCTTGGTCAGTATAGTACTCCCAGTGCAGTCACCTGGCTGGGAGGTGCAGGACTCATCCAGGCTACAGGTAGGGCTGAGGCCCCGCATGCAACCCAGGAGTTTACTGCTTTCCCCTACCTCACCCTGAGCTACCTTATTTCCATCCAGGCCCGAAGGTGACAACGGCACCTTACAACGCCTGTCTGGTGTGTCGGGTAGTTTGTTGGTGTGTGCCTTAACTAGGACCGTCCGTTTATCGAGTTGCCTTGGTAGCGATGAGGTTGACGCAGGTGATTTGCAAGTTTGGCTACTGCCTCCCTCCCGTTGATAGGGTTCCCAACTTTCTTCAAAACTAAAGGAGGACACAATTTGTCCAAATATGTATGTAAAATACGGTAGGTACATATGTACTTATTTTTTAAATTCAGAAGCTCATTTTAAATAAAATCCTTGCGCCTGGAAAATCATTTAAGTTTTCTTACAAAGCACCAGCAAAGCAGGTACTCTCAAATTCAACCAGGCGCTCGCCAGTTATTACCATTCAACCCCGAGAGCAAACAAAAATTGTTTTTAATTTATATTCGGTATACTAGAACTTTTGGCTTACTAATTTAATACGGCGGCGCGAGCCATTGCACTGGCTAGTTTCAAATACAGAGGTACAATGATTAAAATGAATACCTTTAAACTTTCTGATGGAATAGCGAAACCTGCCTAACAATTTTTTAATCAATGGCCTAACGAATGTTTGCCAAGTTTTCCTCAACAGAGTTTTCAGGGCGTTCGGTATACTTGGTAAAACTTACCATTATTCCAAGCGGTTTTTTGGCATAAATTATTAAAAAGATTAAATAATAAGGAAATATAAATACAAATTTTATCATGTTATTCCTTAATTTAATAAAAAAAAATTATAAAAAAAATCATTACTTATTATAGCATTTTGTTGCCATATTGACAAAAAAAACCTTAAGCTGACCATACACGATAGAGCCAAATGGCTCGTCCGAGCAAAATTGCATCAGGTGAATGAGTTCGGCCTAGCCGAGCCATTTGGACTTTCAGCAGGTTGTAAATCCACCAGTCCAATTGGCACCGAGCCATTTGGCTCGATCGTGAAAGGCGAGCTTTAAACTCAAAAATTAAAAAGCTTTTGAGGAAAGTTGCAAGTATTTTGGTTGAACTCTTCTTAATCATCACATATGTTGCATTTCAAAACTAAATATTATTTTTTTAAAAAAATTACTGACATTTTGTCAGTCGTGTGCAGCAATAAAATTTGCACTCCCTCCAATGCATCCTGCAAAGTATAGAGTAGTAGTACATCAGGACTACATTTAATATTGAGTGAAAGTGAATAATATAATGCCTCATTTTCATGAGTGGCAAAATGTCATTTGGCAGTTAATTTGTCATAAAGCTGGATTAAGACCAACATTTTAATGAAATGATGGCAGAAATAATGATATTATGACGCATAACAACAAAGATACATACTAACAAAATGAATTACTGATTATACCCTTTAGATTTTTGAAAAGGAGGACTTTTCAAAGTGAAGAAGGACGGGAGGACATTTAATTGAAAAGGAGGACTGTCCTCCCAAATGGAGGACAGTTGGGAACCCTACCCGTTGATATCTTACCACCCGCCAGGCCCGAGGGAGCAGGGGGGCTCCCCACAACGTCTGGCGGATAGATCGGATATCCCGGAAGTTAGTACGCTCTGGTCAGTCTTTGCCGGTGTGGATGAGGGGATCGGCCTTACCTTGGTATGGGTTATGCCAACACGCGAGGGGGGCGGTCCCATCAGTCCACTTACGCTGGTGTTTTCCCCAGGAGGAGCCTCTTTTGAAGTATGAATTTGTGGTTCATACCTCATTGGGAACTCCTTCTGCAGAAAGGCACGTGCGTTGTGCAGTCGTTTGCGGTCTCTTTCATCAAGTTCCTTCCAACTCCTTGTGCCAAGTCGTTTGATTGTCTTCCTACAGTTGGAGATTCTGCTCCGCCTGGAGGTGGTAGACAATCCTGAGAGGTCGGAGCTCGGAGCTGGCAACGGAACAGCAGTCAATGACATCGTCACTGTCAACTGTACAGATGCTAGCCCCGTCCTCTACCCCGAGATTGGCAAAAGGGTTGAGAAGCAAGTCCTCTTCTTCGTCCGTCATTGTCATTGTTATGTCGTTTTTGTCTTTATCGTTCGAGTAAAGTATGTTTTTAGTCACTGGCGACTTAGCTTCTTGCGAAGCCAAGCCCTCGCCGGCAGCCGTGACTTCTGCCGACACTTTAGCGTATATCCCCGCTAGATTTTTGTTTGTTTTGGTTGTCTCTGTCATGTTTTGTCATAGGTTTGGGGTTTTTTAGTTAGTTACAATCCACAGCTGTCCAGCTGCAGCCTTAAGGATGCAAAAAACCACAGCTGGCCAGCTGAGGATTCTAACGTAAGCCTCCTCACCGCGACAAGGTGAACCCTATCGAGGAGGTAGCTTTTTGTTACACCTTATGCAAATCACCCTGTATAAGGTAACACATCTAGTCATAGAACTAATTTTTATATCATGACTATAATCAGAAATTTTCAATTTTCTCAAAAACTAAAAGACTTACATCTATTTAGTTTTCAGTAATCAATTGGAAAATAATAAGAGTATCGAAAAATATTTGATTGAAAAAGTACTTATTGGTGTACAATCTCGAAAAAAAAAAAATTACAAATTTTTTTCGGATTTTTTAAAAAAAATTTTGAGTTTGAAATTATTTTTTTTAAAAAACTTAGCACTAAAATAGCTCAATTTAAACACAAACTCAAAGAATGGGATTCTGGCTTTACAAAAAGCTATAGCATGATTATTGTAGGTCTTGCCGTTGTTTTTTCATAATTTTTTTTCTATTGTATGTATTTTGTTTTGCCCCTCCCACCCAAAGGGGCGGGAATTTTAAGTGACCCAATATCTTAAAATCATTTTTACATAATGTACCAACGACGAAAAAAAATTGATGCTTTTATCACAAAGTGCACAATTATCATACAAATGAGTGCTATGCCGCTGCACTAGTAATACAAATTCAAAATTCAATAACAAAATATTTTAAGTAACTTTTTTCGATAATTCCTTTGTTTCAAAAGCTACAGTGCATTTTGTCGAAAAAAGTTACTTTAAATATTTTGTAGGAAATTAAATTTTCTACAAGTTTGTAGTACAAATCTGGGATCAAAAATACGCCATTTACTTGCGAAAATCAAAATAATCTTTTAAAACAAAATGGCGGCCAAACAACACCAGGTGCTATGTGAAAAATGTTTTTTTCGGCTTGTTAACTAATACTCTTTAAAATATCAAAGGAAAAATGCGTCTTGGAATTTTTTCCCATAGCGTCATAAAATGAAATCTAAAAACCTCGTACTAAATTGTATGATCAAGGCGATCTTGCAAAATTCATAACTTTAACAATTGTATACCGATTTTTAAGAACGATAGCTTGTTTGACTCATTATAAAAAGCACTTGAAATATAAATACCAAAGAAAAAAAAATTAATGCAAACTGTTACCAAAAACGGTCTTCAAACTTTAAAAAACGTGAACAATTTTAGAATAAAGAATCAAAGCACACCAAATTGAGGGTTGGAAGCTTTTTTTTGTTCATTTCACCTATTGTACTGGAAAAACTATTCATCTAAATTTTAAATAGACAATAACATTTTTAACGATGGTCGTATTTTTTTGAATTTATTCTGATTATATTCAGCATTTTAATGAACCACCCTGACTTGAAAATGTTGTTTCCTATAATAACTCTATTTTAGATACTACTTCTGTCAATTTCATTTAAATCGCTATAGAAACAATGAAAAATGAAAATATTTCATCTTATTTAAAAAAAACTATTAAATTTTTTTTAGATGATCGTATCATCTTGAAATTGTTCTAATTAGATTCAGCATCGAATATTACCTTATTATATTTGCCATATTTTTAGAATATATTATTATGCAGGGTGATTTACCCTAGGTGTGATAAAAGCTATTTTAGGTCGATTTTTTAGAAAGTTGCCCCTCCCACCCAAAGGGGGAAATAGACTCCCCCTCCCATATGTTTTTTTCTTCTTGTCTCGACTTAACCTACACGCTCTAGCTTTTTGTCACACCTTAGGTGAATCACCCACCCTGTATATTACCAACATGTTTTTCAGTTTTATAATCTCTTACTTCAACCACACCTCCCAACCCCCTCTCTCTTCGTTCGTCTTCCAAAACAAAACCACCGATATTTTTGTTGAAATTTTTCAAACGTTTTTTCCAGGTTTCATGACTGTAAGATTTTTGTTTTGCCATCTTTTTTCCTATTACTATTAATTTAACAACATATCAAACTAGATCCGGATCTGAATCTGGATCCGGGTATCCGACACTATCCGGACAGTTTCGGATCCCGACTGTCTCATTCAACTATCCGGATATCCGGATATCCGACACTATCCGGATATTCTCGGATCTCAATTATCTCATTCATAAGTATCCGGATATCCGAAATATCCGGATACTTTGAAGCTCTACTCCAACGTGTTTAGCTTATAATGCCTCTATTAAACGTTGCATGTGTTTTATGAATAACATTTTGGCGTTTAGAGGCATTATAAAGAGTGTATAACATTATGTACTCGTTATAATGCAATTATGAATTAGGCTGTAAATGTAATATAAATTACATTACAAAAGATCACGAAAAAACGATATAATTTATAAAAAATTAAACAAAAGTTTGATTTAGGTAAGCAAACTCTATTCTTCATAAAAAAAAAAAACTTCACAGGAGAATAGGAACTTAGGAACTACAATTCAGTTATGGATGTCAAGTACGAAATTGATCACATAGATACATTCGTATGAATACAAAATAATGTACCTATTCATATTTAAGTACAGTTTGAATTGAGATCGCCCTTAAAACCATACATCATTTTTTAAATAAAAAATAAAGATTGTTGCAGATTATAGCAATTTTTATCTCAAAAATCGGGTTTGTGTTTTTAGTCTCTTTCTGAACTTTGTTTTATTCAAATTTATACAAGAGGAAATCTTGCAACTAACTGCAAGAAATGTTTAATTTAACAAGAAAAATAAACATTTTGAAAATTCATAATTTTTCTCCACATTCAGAAATATTTTTTAAAACTTTAGAAATATTTAAATTTACTAAAAATCTGAATTCAATAAAATTAAATAAAAAAAAGCCTTTTTGATAAAAAAAAAAAAAATAAGCCTCATAGCCCCAGATGTTGAAATAATGCCTAAGAGGCATAAAAAGGCCTCAGTTGGCATCGCTGAACAAAGGAAACATTCCTAACTCAAAATGGCGAAAATCCATATGTGCCACTCTAACTGCGGTGAAGTTTCGTATTAATTTTCGTTCATACATATTTACTTTCTCGAGGATATTCTCACAACTTGAAAAACATAATTTATTTGTTTTAGTTTTTTGGTTACATTTATAAATATAGATATTTTTTGAGTTATAAATCAGACTTTTGAACCGGTGCTAAATATTATTAAATAAATAATTAATCAGAACTTTCGTTAACCTAATCATGTTTTTTTTTTGCTTATACATTTTTTTTTTATAATTAACAGGTAATATTTAAATGTTTTCGTTTTAATTTGAATATATTTGCAGATAGTTAATAATAAGCAAATAATGTATGATTGTGACAAGGGCTATGTTTTAGAAGTGGGTCCTCCAGGAGCTACATGCGTTGGTGGTAAATGGAGTCCTACAGAGCTTCCCAAATGTTTGCTTGGACAACATCCAAGACTAAGATGGAATCGACGAAGAAGATCAATATACATGAGACGCTTACGCTCTGATTTCTTATTAAAATTAAAAAGATCTAGTCAATTGAGAACAAGAAAAACTCAATGAGGTAATTGAAATAGTATAAATAGAAATAAATTATCTACATACCTTAAATGTCTATGTGTTTTAAGATCTATTAAATAAATAAGCATTAAATTTAAGCAAATTTCAATTTCATGAAATGTGTGTATCACGGTAGAAAGATTGATTAGTTTAAAATTAAAATTAAAATTAAAATTAAAATTAAAATTAAAAATACTCTGTTATCTGTTTTCTCTCAGAGCCAGAGACAGGGCTAAGAGGCATCCACCCATATTTTTGATAAAAATAGAAAAATGGCAAAACGGTTGCATAAAGATCTTAGCCCTGGAACCACGTATTGCCAAAATTTAAACTGCATATGAGAGACTGATATCTTGGCTTCCAAATGTTCAAGTTTTTTTGTTTTTGATTTTGGTTTTTGTTTGTTTTATTCAAAAATTCCGATGACAGGTTTCGAGAAATTACGAAAAACTGCCAAATGCTTCTAAACCGATCTGAAAACAGGAAAGGGGTAGTTGTATAATATATATATATTTTGAAAGGTAATAAATAGGGCTTTTATTTGTTCGTGACTGATTTTTGAACTTAGTCACCATTTTTGAATTATAAGCTTTAGAAAACAAGTAAATTTTCTAATTTTTAATAGTGTTTTTCAATAACTAAATATGGTACGAATAGCACAAAACTTTTTCAAAATGATATACATATTCTAATAATATAATTCAATAAAAAAAAAATAAGCATAAAAAGCTTCTTTTTATTAAAAAGTAATACGTTTTATAAAAGTCTTTTTTTAATAAAAAGTCGTTATTTTCAAATAGTTCGAAATTTTAGTTCTTCCAATCGCCATAAGATGGTTTTTATTCGAAGATCTATTTAGGTATGTGTAATTGTCAAGAGAGAGGAGAACCAAGGAATATTATTCACTAGCCGATAAAACCCGGTTTTGCCTGGGTCTTCTTTAGTAAAACTTTATGACAACCAAAAATCAACCAAAAAGATGAATTAAAATCATCACTAGAAAAATGTTCAGCTTAGAGCCCTACACGCCATGTTACTTGTCAGGTAACATTGACGGTTTTTTATCTTCATTTAATCTTCATTTAAAAACTCTAACCTTGAAAATCCGATCATTAGAACTCAAGTTGTAAATTAAGACTATTTGCAGTAAAAAGCACCCCCTATACACTTTACGTACGCCCTTAATTGTATAAATTACTCGGAAAAAAAATTGGTAAATAATTTTTATTAGGGGTGCAAAAACCCAATACCCCTCCTTGTACACGCCCTTGCCAATAAATAAGTTCGTTTCCATTCACCATCCATCAGCAAACACCCACCCCCAAACCAACGAATTTCAGTAGATACAAACATTTTTTTTCTGCTGCAAATATTATACCTACCTTCCATACACCTATTCAAATTTCTTACTACACTAGGTATATCCCTACCGTTTATGTTTTTTTTATATGAACTTTCTGTACACAAAAATATCACCACGATTCATCGACGGCGAAACGCGAAAACTCCTCACTATCTCGGTCCCACATACCAAGGCACATTAATGCACATAGTTTGAATTGTTTTTTTTTTTTTTTTTTTTGTTATTTTTTGTCGATGAAGATTTTTACCACCCAACCCATCACTTATCCTCAATGCTAAATTAAAAATTTATTTACCTAACCTAACACTAAAAATAAAAAAAAAAATATTACCTACCTACCTAATAACAACTTTTTATTTGAGCCGATTTCAGAAATCAGCCCAAAAGAACCAAAAATATGGATTTGACGAACCGGTTAGTTACCGGAACCAGTCAAATCCGCCACAAAAACAACTCTTCCTTGACTTAGAGAGAGCTTTCAAAAGCACGTGACGTGTTCTCTCTCTCGTTAGTTCTAACAAATAAATAAAAATACCCAAACGCGATAGATCGCCTGAAACCGGGGACAATCTCTTGTCCTCGGATAAAAAACTGTGTTCCACAATGTTCACTACAAGTGGTCCCTCAAAAAATATTTATTATAATAAATTCGCTCCTCTTCAATGTCACCCAGATACTGAAAATTCAGATATGGATGAAACGGAGTCTCCCATATTAAAAAAAGTGTATGTGCCACCTGTAAAAGTCTTGCAAAAATCGGCCGAATATGTGCATAGTTTCATGAAAGCACTAAACATTTCCAATTATTCAATCAAAAAACTATCAATAGAAATAAAAATAGTGTGCGAATCAATGGATTTCTATAATATTGTTCTTAATAAACTAAATGAAGAAAATTGTCAATATTTTTCCCATGATTTAAAATGTGTAAAATCATTTAAAGTTCTTTTGTACGGGTTGGAAGATATACAAGTTAACATTCTTCAAAATGAACTAACTTCACTTGGACTCAAGTGCATCGAAATAAAAAAAATCACAAAAAAATATGATCAATACAGTGACACATTTTACCTTGTCTCTTTTGAAAATGGGTCAGTTAAACTAAACGAGTTAAAAACAAACTTTCGTTCTGTATTTCACACACAAATAAATTGGAGCTTTCAAAGAAAAATTAAAGGTAAGGTGACTCAATGTCATAATTGCCAAATGTTTGGACATGGGCAAAGAAACTGCCATATCAAAACTTTTTGTGCTATTTGCGCTGGATCCCACATTACGTCTGAGTGCAATAATACTTCAGTACATAAATGTGCCAACTGCAATGGCAATCACAAAGCTACTGACACAACATGTACCAGCAGAGCTAGGTATATCGAAATTAAAGAAAAATCATCTGGGAGAAAAGCTTTTACTCAACCAAGGGTTTCGTTTGCTCCATCAGCACAAATTTCTTCTTTCACTGCGGCCCAAAAACCGGTTTCTGTTTCTTCTTTGAGTGATTTTCCTTCGCTCCCCCAGCCCCAGCGACGACAACGACAGATCAATGCACCGATCAAAAATTATACTAGCATGAAGGCTGTTTCACAATGCGACGAGAAAACGAGACGTCAGCGTGACGAGATCTCTTCACGGTTGTTCTCTCTTTAAAACGAGTTTTAAACAACGAAAAAATACATAATAAAGTATTTCTCGTCGTCACGTTGCGTCTTTTTTTCATTTTTTCGAACTTTATGACGTGACGAGACGACGAGAAATGCTTTATTATGCATTATTTCAATGTTTAAAATTCTTTTTTAAGAGAGAGAAGCTACGAAGAGATCTCGTCACGCTCACGTCCCGTTTTCTCGTCGCGGCGAGAAAACGAGACGTCAGCGTGACGAGATCTCTTCGCAGTTTCTCTCTCTTAAAAAAGAATTTAAAACAGTGAAATAATACATAACCAAGCATTTCTCGTCGTCTCATCACGTCATAAAGTTCGAAAAATTGAAAAAAAGACGCAACGTGACGACGAGAAATACTTTATTATGTATTAATTTATTGTTTGAAACTCGTTTTAAAGAGAGAACAACTGTGAAGAGATCTCGTCACGCTGATGTCTCGTTTTCTCGTCGCATTGTGAAACAGCCTTGAAGGCTGTTTCACAATGCGACGAGAAAGCGAGACGTCTGCGTGACGAGATCTCTTCACAGTTTTTCTCTCTTTAAAACGAATTTCAAACAGCGAAATAACACATAATAAAGTATTTGTCGTCGTCTCGTCACGTCGTAAAGTTCGAAAAATTGAAAAAAAGACGCAACGTGACGACGAGAAATACTTTATTATGTATTATTTCGTTATTTGAAACTCGTTTTTAAGAGAGAACAACTGCGAAGAGATCTCGTCGCGCTGACGTCTAGTTTTCTCGTCGCATTGTGAAACAGCCTTGAATATGCAAAATTCGTCACCAGCTAGTAATGCGTGGCAAAACAATGTTTATGCAGCTTCTGATGACAACAATGTTCACAACAACACTTTTTTCCATCGAAGAACTCAATTCCCTGTGTATGGAGATGATTAATAATTTATCAGTTTGTAAAACTAAATTAGAACAATTTAATGTGATCGCACGTTTAGCTACTAAGTTCTTGTATTCAAATTCTAATAATAAGTAAAATGGCAGACACACATATAAAAATTATAACTTGGAATATGCTAAGGGCATACGAAATAAAATGTTAGAATTTTTAAATTTTTTAAATAGCAACAACGTTGATGTTGCTTTAGTAACTGAAACTTGGTTAACGTCTGAAATCAGATTTACATCATCTTTTTTTAAATGCTATCGTATGGATAGAGTTGGACAAATTGGTGGTGGGGTTGCGATTTTGGTAAGAAAATCAGTTCAACATTCGCTTTTACCTGTTGTGCAAACAAGAATTGTGGAAAATATAGGGATAGAAATTATGTTGAGAAATCAGAAAACAGTGAAGATTTATTCTGTTTATTTTCCCGGTGGTTCTTCATCTGATTTAAAAAGAAAATACCTTAGTGCCTGTTTACATTGTATTTTTGACGAACGGCGCATCCAGTGAGATGTGTAGATTTTGTGTGAGTAAGAAAGAGAAGGGTTAATTCCACCCAAATTACGCCGATGCGCCAGTTTCAATAAATGTTTTCGGATTGAGCAGGAAGAGTTTTTTTTGTGTGAGTGAGAGATACATGGTTGTTAAGGATGTGAGATAGGGATGGGTAGATTGAAATGAAAGGATTTTTTCTCTATAATGTAAACGCGAGGAACATTTTGATGAACGAAAATATGCTTCATCAAAAATACAATGTAAACATGCACTTAAGGGTAGGTGTACCCGACCAGCCAACTCAAAATTCATGTAAATGAATTTGAATGTGTTAGTAAGCTCTCTTCACCAGATTCGGTATTGCAATTTTAATTATACTCTTGCTTGTACTCTGTACTCTGTTTTAATCGTAAACGATGGTGCAGAGAGTGAGAGAGCAGAGAATCACGCACAAGCACTACGCAGACGCACAATACTCAAGCAAAAGAAAGAAAAAAAAAACAGGTAGCTAGCGAGTAAGCGCAGACGAAGCAAATGTACCTACTTGTTATGTATTTACAATTACACATACAATTTAGAGAAAATAACGATTCTGACCAGAAGGGTAGGAGCAGGAGGTAGGTAAGGTATGGATGGATTTGTTTTTTCCTTATGGATATGGTGTGATATGTGAATATGTATTATGAAGAAAAAAGAATACCTTTTATATTTTTCTAAAAGAATTGGTTGGTGTAGCGCAGCAGATATTGGCGAGGCTGGGATATGAGCCGTGTAAATTAGATGTAGGTACATATGTAAGCAGATTTGTGTGTTGTGCATAAGTAGTAAGGTATGTATGTATTTATTAACTTCCCATGAGAACTTATTGCACCTAATTGTTTGTCTGATATGTCGATGTGATTCATTTGTTAAATGTTATGTACATGTACACCCATATCTCGTGGCTACGTTCGTGATACCTCATTTCGTCGACCATATCTTGAGAATGAATAAAGCCATGGGCTTCGAATAGATTTGATTTTACAGATACATAATAACGACATAAAGTGCAAAAAGGGTTGTCAAAAAAATTCGATTACTTAATTATTTTCTTATTATTATTCGAGAACAAATAATTCTATTGAAGGCTGTTTCACAATGCGACGAGAAAACGAGACGTCAGCGTGACGAGATCTCTTCGTAGTTTCTCTCTCTTAAAAAAGAATTTTAAACATTGAAATAATGCATAATAAAGCATTTCTCGTCGTCTCGTCACGTCATAAAGTTCGAAAAAATGAAAAAAAGACGCAACGTGACGACGAGAAATACTTTATTATGTATTTTTTCGTTGTTTAAAACTCGTTTTAAAGAGAGAACAACCGTGAAGAGATCTCGTCACGCTGACGTCTCGTTTTCTCGTCGCATTGTGAAACAGCCTTGACTTCAGCTCAATTACATTCTATAGATAATGAAGAATAGATAAGACTTAAAAAAATAAATCTACTACTAAAAATTGTTGAAAAAATATTTTTCGACTGGAATATCTCGAAAACAAACAATAATATCGTCTTCAAAATAATTTTTAAATTTTGCCATAATTAAAAATTGATAAGAGTTTGTAAAAAATGGAATGGGTATTTTTTTCTAAGCAAAAAAAAACTGCCAAAGAAACCGCTAAAAATTCTTGAAAATTGTGTTTCATCTCGAAAATCTAGGAAACAAATAATTTCAAATGTACATATTCTACATACATATACAAATACATATAAGATCTGGTACAATTTTTTTTGAACAAATAGGCAAGTACAAATTATGTATTTAGGTAGGTACCTACATACATAAAATTTTAATTTATAATTGATAAAGTCTGTAAAAAAATTAATTGAAGCTTTTTTTTTAAGTAAACATAAAATACAAAAACTACTAAAAATTGTTCAAAACTATATTTTATCTCGAATGTCTCTAGAAAAAAAAAGATATCTGTTGACTTGTAGATCCCATAGCAACTAAACCATACAGTTTATCATTAGCCTGGCACTGGGCTTATTTTATTTACTGGATACAAAATTTATCCAAGTTAAGAACATAAATAAGCCTTGATAAATATCCATTTTTATACAGCTCAATGACATAAGCCTTCATAGATATCAAGATTAAGATTTGTTTACATTTAATTGTTAAATTTTTAGATATTTTTATTTTGTAAAAGTTTTTTTCAAACGAGTTAGGTACTATAAAATGCAAACAAAACCTTCTTTAAAGGTTTTTTGGCTTTTTCCTAACCATTGCATTTTTTTTATAATGGACAGACGTAACATGCTATCATAACATTTTTTTGGATTAAATTTACTACGAAAGATATTTTTTCACAGTTTTTGAAAATCTTCAAAAATAAGTGTAAGCTTTTCTCTTTGTACGATTTCATATGCTGCAACTTTTACCTTCACGTTTTTTCAAAAAAAAAACTGATACTTTTTGGAAAATGCTTAATACATAAAAAAGTTCTTTACCAAACTTCAGCCTTGTGGTCATTTTTTGAAGTGAAAGTCCAATTTTCAGGGTCTACCTATTAGTTTTTCTTCAACAACAAAATGCGATCGTCTTTCTCCTGTCTACTGATAAATATTCCTATGTAGGTACATTTACAATATACCCACATATATTTTGGCACCAACCACCAGACACATTTTATGCTTGGCGCAGTATGTATTCCACTCAAAGTGAAATGGGATCGCTATTCAATTACACAATAATAATGCTACTAATTGACTTTAACATGTACCTACACCAATGTATTTTTCCAATAGATACATTCATTACCTACGCAAAATAATCAAAGCAATCCTTCAGCAACTATACCCAACATTCCAAACATGACCTTGCACTAATACCTATCAGAAAAAAAAAAAACACTGAAAGAACAAAAACTCTTCTATAATCGACCCGCAATACCCATCATTTTTCCCAAAAGAAGCAGAAAAACCTTCTAACAGACTAGCGAAGAAAAAAATATACATTATGTATGTATGTACATATGTACCTACGTACAAGCTACACAAAATTCATCCAAATTTCCTGCAACGATCCCACCTCCGAATTGAACACGAACTTCCACCAAATCTACGTGTTTAAAAAAAAAAAAAACAAGGCATACGTACATAACAAACCTTTATTTTTTTCATGACATCTTTTTTTATCTTCCTTGGCGATTCACAGAATACTTTATTTGTATGCATACTATGGTTTTCCATAGTCGAGAGCTGATACCAAACAAACAACTTATTTTGTAAAAGAGAATAAGGAAAAAGAGAATGCATCACCACACTACCCAGTGGATTTCTTTTGAACCAAACTTCTTTGTGTGCGTGAGCAATGATGTTGTTATGGTAAAAAAACGCGAAATGGACAACTTTTTCAAAATTAAAATTAAAAAAACCATGAGAGAAAATATTATTTTGTTTTTTAAATTTAATAAACAAAATACCAAAAAAAAATAAATAAAATATGTGGTAATTGTATTGGCTGTCCTTGCCTAACCACGGCATTACGAATAGTGTCACATTGAATTGCATTTTTTAGCATGTTATACGAAATATTTTTTTTTTTAAACCCATTAGGCATTCAAGACATATGATTCTTTGATTTAAAAAACATTTAGGAAATTTAAAAAATATAACACTCAATTTCCCAGGGGGTCAAACGAAAGAATTAGGAAAAAAGGAGTATATTTTGTATTTTTGTCTCAAAAAAGTTACTGTAAAAAATAAAAAAAAATTAAAGAAAAATAAAAACAACTGCACATACATATAAGCTTTGAAAAACCGTTAATTTGACTTCGTTACCTTTTATACTTCAGAAGTTTTATCAAATAATGCATTCATACCTCTTTGTAAATTTCGTTCATTTTTCACAGTTTTGTACATTTTTTTTGGGAATAAATAAAAAAAATATAGAAAAAAAAAACCCATTTGTCAATTTGAGATGAATTGTCTCTAGAAAAAAATGTAACAAAAATAAAAAAGTAATATTTAACCAATTTCCCTATCATTCCTATAAGCATCTCACTAAATTTTATGATTTTTCCATCTGTCTGGCGGTTTTGAGGCATATATAATTTTTTATTTTTTTTAAAGCCACAAAAATATATTGCTCAACTTATTTCCAATCGATTACCGTTTGTTTCATTAAAATATTCGCAAAATTGTGAACGCTATACAGTTTAGCGCAAAGCTCCAACCTATTTCACAAAGGGACACGTACCCTTAAGCAAGATTTTAAAAATCTTTTCACAATCAAAGGCGATTTTTTGTTAGGTGGCGATTTCAACTGCCGTCATAGAAATTGGGGCTGTTTGAGAGCGAATGCTTGGGGAAATATACTGGCAGACCTCCCACTGACATTACCAATTAATATCATGTATCCTTCTTGTCCAACGTATTTTCCTGCAGGTTCTCGTGGTAGTCCTTCTGTCCTTGATCTATTCGTGTCAAATGTCCCTAGTCTTATTACACAACCAGTTTCTTTTAACGCTCTTAGTTCGGACCATAATCCTGTTTTTTGTGATATTTTATGGTCGGGTGAAAAGAAGGTGCACTATTTTCAAGATATGAAAAATGCAAATTGAAAATCATTTAGAACAAAAATAAATATAAAATTTCAAAATGTGTCCACAGACCTTCAAAATATTTCTTGTGAAGACGATGTGGACTCTTTAGTCGAAAACTTTACAGCAACTATTCTTACTTCTATAGACGAATGCATCCCTAAACGCGTAAAAAAGGATAGTACCTATCAACAGCTTCCAATTCATATTTTGGAATTAATAAAAGTGAGAAATATGCATAGAAGAAATTGGCAAAGATATCGTCAACCCTTTTCACGAAGTATGGTTTCTCACTTTAACAAACTTATATCAAATCAATTAGTTAGCAATCGAAACGAAGTATGGAATAAAAGGCTGAGTGTTCTTAAAAAGAATGATAAACCTTTTTGCAATATAGTAAAAATTGTTAAGAACAAAAACAAAAAAATTCCATTTTTGAAGGATTCTGGAAAAACTTTTTATACCGATCCTGAAAAGGCAAACTTGATACTTAGGTGACAGAGACACGAATGATCGAGTGCTAAATGCTGTTCAAAATCTAGGTTCTTCAGTTGAACTGACACCATCAAATGCATTTGTTGTGGAAGAAGGTATCAAAAGTATTATTGACAGCCTTCAAAACCGAAAAGTAGGAGGACTTGACCAAATAAAAAATGTTTATTTAAAACATTTACCACGAGTTGGAATCAAGTTTCTAACATTTCTTATTAATGCTTGCCTCAAACTCCATTATTTTCCTAATTGCTGGAAAAAAGCAAAGGTTGTACCTATACTAAAAGCAGGAAAATCACCAGAAATATCTTAAAGTTACAGACCTATAAGTTTGCTCAGCAACTTAAGCAAGATTTATGAAAAAGTTGTTAAGGATCAAATTTTAAAATTTGTGTCGAATGAAAATATCTTTCCTGATGAAAAATTCGGTTTTAGACGTTATCACAGCACAGAATTTTTAACCATGTTGTACAAAATAGGGCACTGGGTCAGTCAACAGGAATGATCTTAATGGATATAGAGAAAGCTTTTGATTCTGTGTGGCACAATGGATTAGTTTATAAAATGATACAATTTAATTAATTTATTTAATTTAATTTAATTAATGATACAAATAATTCAAAGTTTCTTGTCTGGTAGATGTTTTCAAGTTCATGTTAATTGTGGTGTTTCTGACATATTATGTTTTGATTTTGGTGTCCCCCAAGGCTCAGTTCTTGGCCCAACCTTGTACAACCTGTACACATCAGATTTTCCAACTCTTCCGTATTGTGAATCAGCAATTTTTGCTGATGACACTGCAATTTTTTCATCGCATGAGTTTGCTCTCAATATTGAGAATAATTTAAAAAATGCAATTGAAATATTGGACAAATATTATCACAAATGGAAGATCAAGTTAAATACTGGTAAGTTGCAAGCTATTTTTTTCTCGCGAAAAAGAAAAGCTTGCTATCTTCCCAGTAGTCAACTTCAATTTAATGGAAATGTAATACCATGGGGACAGTCCGTTAAATATCTAGGAGTTCATCTAGACACCAAACTAACCTTTAACCAAGACATAAACAATACTATAAAGAAAATGAGTATTGCAATTAAAATGCTTTATCCCTTTATAAACAGAAGATCTTCACTTACAAATGACAATAAGATTTTAATACATAAAGTAATTTTTCAATCAATTTTACTGTATGGGTGTCCAGTATGGGGTAAGGCTGCAAAAAGTCACATGCGAAAATTACAAATTTCGCAAAATACATGCTTAAAAATGAGGCTCAATCTTCCTTGGCATTATTCCACCATTGATCTGCACAGAAGAGCGGATGTTGAATTGATATCGGAAAGGATTCAAAAACTAACGAACAATTTTAATTATACATGTGATATTGCTGAAAATCCCCTCATAAACCAACTTTATTTATCTGTGTTAACCTAACATTCATTAAAATATGTTAAATCTTATTATTTTTATTTTTTATTTTTATTTTTTATTTTCTCTAAATGTAATTATTTATTTACTATACCATTGTTACTTTATATTTATTTATTAAATTCATTCATTCATTTATTTATTTATTTATTTATTTATTTATTTATTTATTTATTTATTTATTTATTTATTTATTTATTTATTTATTTATTTATTTATTTATTTATTTATTTATTTATTTATTTATTTATTTATTTATTTATTTATTTATTTATTTATTTATTTATTTATTTATTTATTTATTTATTTATTTATTTATTTATTTATTTATTTATTTATTTATTTATTTATTTATTTATTTATTTATTTATTTATTTATTTATTTATTTATTTATTTATTTATTTATTTATTTATTTATTTATTTATTTATTTATTTATTTATTTATTTATTTATTTATTTATTTATTTATTTATTTATTTATTTATTTATTTATTTATTTATTTATTTATTTATTTATTTATTTATTTATTTATTTATTTATTTATTTATTTATTTATTTATTTATTTATTTATTTATTTATTTATTTATTTATTTATTTATTTATTTATTTATTTATTTATTTATTTATTTATTTATTTATTTATTTATTTATTTATTTATTTATTTATTTATTTATTTATTTATTTATTTATTTATTTATTTATTTATTTATTTATTTATTTATTTATTTATTTATTTATTTATTTATTTATTTATTTATTTATTTATTTATTTATTTATTTATTTATTTATTTATTTATTTATTTATTTATTTATTTATTTATTTATTTATTTATTTATTTATTTATTTATTTATTTATTTATTTATTTATTTATTTATTTATTTATTTATTTATTTATTTATTTATTTATTTATTTATTTATTTATTTATTTATTTATTTATTTATTTATTTATTTATTTATTTATTTATTTATTTATTTATTTATTTATTTATTTATTTATTTATTTATTTATTTATTTATTTATTTATTTATTTATTTATTTATTTATTTATTTATTTATTTATTTATTTATTTATTTATTTATTTATTTATTTATTTATTTATTTATTTATTTATTTATTTATTTATTTATTTATTTATTTATTTATTTATTTATTTATTTATTTATTTATTTATTTATTTATTTATTTATTTATTTATTTATTTATTTATTTATTTATTTATTTATTTATTTATTTATTTATTTATTTATTTATTTATTTATTTATTTATTTATTTATTTATTTATTTATTTATTTATTTATTTATTTATTTATTTATTTATTTATTTATTTATTTATTTATTTATTTATTTATTTATTTATTTATTTATTTATTTATTTATTTATTTATTTATTTATTTATTTATTTATTTATTTATTTATTTATTTATTTATTTATTTATTTATTTATTTATTTATTTATTTATTTATTTATTTATTTATTTATTTATTTATTTATTTATTTATTTATTTATTTATTTATTTATTTATTTATTTATTTATTTATTTATTTATTTATTTATTTATTTATTTATTTATTTATTTATTTATTTATTTATTTATTTATTTATTTATTTATTTATTTATTTATTTATTTATTTATTTATTTATTTATTTATTTATTTATTTATTTATTTATTTATTTATTTATTTATTTATTTATTTATTTATTTATTTATTTATTTATTTATTTATTTATTTATTTATTTATTTATTTATTTATTTATTTATTTATTTATTTATTTATTTATTTATTTATTTATTTATTTATTTATTTATTTATTTATTTATTTATTTATTTATTTATTTATTTATTTATTTATTTATTTATTTATTTATTTATTTATTTATTTATTTATTTATTTATTTATTTATTTATTTATTTATTTATTTATTTATTTATTTATTTATTTATTTATTTATTTATTTATTTATTTATTTATTTATTTATTTATTTATTTATTTATTTATTTATTTATTTATTTATTTATTTATTTATTTATTTATTTATTTATTTATTTATTTATTTATTTATTTATTTATTTATTTATTTATTTATTTATTTATTTATTTATTTATTTATTTATTTATTTATTTATTTATTTATTTATTTATTTATTTATTTATTTATTTATTTATTTATTTATTTATTTATTTATTTATTTATTTATTTATTTATTTATTTATTTATTTATTTATTTATTTATTTATTTATTTATTTATTTATTTATTTATTTATTTATTTATTTATTTATTTATTTATTTATTTATTTATTTATTTATTTATTTATTTATTTATTTATTTATTTATTTATTTATTTATTTATTTATTTATTTATTTATTTATTTATTTATTTATTTATTTATTTATTTATTTATTTATTTATTTATTTATTTATTTATTTATTTATT